>JZLH01S0235006.1:8748-19470 GCA_001188425.1 Eucidaris tribuloides | reverse complement strand
TAAAAACTAATCATTCTGAAGGTGCTGTAATGAGGCTATTAGTGTCATTGACAAAGTGTACATGTAGGCCTACATGTATGTTTATTTTTTTTCTGCTCAAGTTTGATTTTGACAGCTTAGAATACTGTATGCACATTTCATAATAATTTGTAAACCCTGAAATGCCACTTGATAGTGTATCAGCCTTTCAGGAGTTTCATAATGTACTGTACTTGTACTGATGGTGTTTTGTTGTGTTTTACTTTTTCTATTATTATACATGTAGTAAAAAAAAAAAAAAGTTGATTTCCTGAAAGTGAGAGAATTATTGGGATGGATTATAAAGATTTCTTCACCAACCAATCAGAATTACTGTACTGTACATCTCACAATATCAATTGATACAAACTTGTATGTGTACGTAGTTTGTAAACACTGTAATCAGGTAGCATTGTTATCAGGCAACAATGTTTTTCAATATGTGTATTTAATGAGCACATTCCTTTGCAAGTATTGCAACATAAGTTTTAGTATTTTTACAGTTTTATGACTCCAAAGGACATGGCATTTATGATAGAACCAGGATTATTGGGTGTACAAGTAGATACAGAGTCTGTTTCTTTCTTCATTGTACCTGTAACCAAATTACAGCATGATATGATACATGGTCGCATGTCCTAAGTTGGGCATGCAAAATGGGTGGCGGAATTACACTTTTCAAAATTTCATGGTACGAATTTCATTGGCTTTTCTCAACCCCTTATCCAAATGTGCCGGTTCATACCTCATTTTAAGCATAATTTAATATTCTTTCAGTGTACCAAGACTTAAAAGAATACAGTATTCTGTTTAAAAGCTACATCAGTTCAAGTGAGAAATGCCAGGGGTGGCGGAGCAGGTGGATGCGGTAGTGGGCAATTTGTAAAAATTCTTTGCGCTGATGTCAAAACTATTGGTTATTTTTACAAATCAAGTGTGGGTGTCATGCATTGGTGGTATTTAACTTCCAAAACAGTGACTTGCAGTCAAATAATTTACGAGTATGACCATAAACAAACAACAGACCAAATAAAGATAACAAATTCTGAAAATTTAATAAGTAAAAAAAAAACCACTCTTAGGAGTTAGGAATGATAGGTTTTTTCTTTTCCATTTCCAATGAAATTCTAGTTAATTTACAGTATTTCTACAATTTTCTGATATGTATTTCTTGCCTTAGTTAATAGCACTTACTTTGACAATGAACGAACAGTTTTGTTATAATTTACACAACAAAATGTCAACGAACTTTACGACGTAATTAGCATGTGTGCTTAATTATGCACATTTAATTTGAATTGCTCAATTGAAACATTCATGTGTTGAGATTATATCCTCCAAATCTGATAAATTTCCTGCTTAAGATAAAAAAATATGATCATTTTTCAATTTTTGTAATTAAGATCCAATTTGAGAAAAAACATGTTTGAAAATTGAGGTTTACATGTACATAGAAGCCTGTGTAATCAGTAATTAAGCATTTTAACAAGAATTAAACACTTTTTAAGGTTAGAAATGGTGTTAATTCTTAGAGGGTGTTAATGCACACAACATATCAAAAAATACATTTTTTTTGTCAATTTTGACCATGTAATGGAAATTGGACCACCTTGCGACATGCGACCACATACATGTATATTTTGCCAATATTTGTGGTTTTGAAGCTTTAAAAAATTACCCATGACATGATGAATTATAGTCATCAAATTTAAAATAAAATTCAGGTGAAACTAATTGCATCAAAGGCCAGGCTGATTTTGTAAATATAATTTGGGCCAGTATGAAATAATATTATCTCATTAAACTAACAAGACATCAGACATACATGTAAGACAAGATGCTAAACCTAAAAGTCACTTCAACAAAAATTCCCTGAGGCACGAAGCATTTTTACATGTTGTTTTTTTATCAAATTCATTTCAACCATGTATACACTGAAATTGTATTTGTTATTTCAAATAACATGTCATGTTGTACATTATTTATGCCACAAATAACAAACTGTTTGTGGCACAATGAAAAACAATACCATACCTGTGGCATAAAAATGAAGCTCAATTTAGTACTAATTAATTTAATTTAATCTTAAGCTTTGGTGGAGTATACAAAGCAGCTGAAAATATTCACAAAGTTAATTCAATGTTTCTGAGATAAATTATACAATTAATAATAATTGGATCAATATCCACTGAAAGTATACACAGCAGCTGAAAATATTCAGAAAGTTAATTCAATGTTTCCGAGATAAATTATAAAATTTATAATAATTGGATCAATATCCACAGAAAGTATACAAAGCAGCTGAAAATATTCACAAAGTTAATTCAATGTTTCTGAGATACATTATACAATTTATAATAATTGGATCAATATCCACAGAAAGTATACAAAGCAGCTGAAAATATTCACAAAATTAAGTTCATCAAAGTTAAAATGCCTCTAAAATAACACAATGATAATTTGATCAATATATTCCACATGTGGAGTACAGAGAGTATACAAAGCAGCTGAAGATATTCACAAAATTTAGTTAAAGTTATATGTCTCTGAAATGTAATACAATTTATGATAATTTGATCAATACTTACATGCAAGTACTGCAAGTGTACATGATGGAGTACAGAAATTAGGTGCTATGCATACAGTACAATGGAGCTGAAACTATTCACAAAATTTAGTCATTCAAACTCAAAATGCCTCTGAAATAAATTATTAATTTACAATAATTTGATCAATATTCAAATTCTAACAGAAAGTGGGCCACAGACTTCTCGAGTTCACTTCACAGATTTCGTAAACAAGTCATCGGGCTACCGCAAGACTGATGACAACGTCGTATTATGGTACTTCAAGCAAATTACAGGTTGTTTGCAATCTCTGTTTGATATGCACCAGCGGGTGCTGAATGCAGGGTGAAATAAATTGGGACACGCATTCAAGAAAACTGTGCTTGCCCTCCAGGGATGAGGAGGAGATGGGGATGTGATGCGTCTCATTGCATCTTGTTGAAGCGGTACTCTAACCTGATGCAAACCTGCTTGGCATAATGATGAGCAACAGGAGCAGGGATGCCAGGTTTTTCGATTCTCAAACGGCCAAATTTGGCCAAATTACCGGCCAAATTCGGATTTGATGCATTTTACGGGCAGCATAGCCTAGATTTGGTTAGAAATAGTAATCAATTTATAACACCTTTGAAACTTCTGCTGCAGCTGAAAATTTGAGTGCCGTGGTTTACGCCGAGCCAGATTTTTCACGTGAAATACATGCGCACCGCTACTTTTCGATCCTTGTGGCACATTTTTGACTGAAACCCCCTGGAAAATATGGTTTTATAATGATTTTTTAATGTGTGACCAGTGAAAAGGGCCAAAAACAGCCAAAAAGCCGTTTGGCCGGCACTTTGAATTCTTCCCGGCCAATCGATCTAAAAAACGGTCAAATTTGGTGTTTTGGGCCGGAAAAAGGCCAAACTGGCAACCCTGAACAGGAGGAACAAATCTCTCCCACCTCCCTGTTATGACGCAGCACAGTCAGTCTCAAAATATATTGTTTTTGTGAACGACAAATTTCTTTCATAAAATAATATCTTGAAACAGGGCAGAAAATACAATTTTATTTTCGGGGCTACTTTCAAGCTTGATCTAGTGATTTTAGTACATTGAATTCTACGAGGAAAATTGAGGGCTGTTTTGTAATTTTAAGGGGCTATTTTGTTGGGCTAAATTACCCTCAGCCTCTGTGTATTTCCTACACTGTCTACCATATTATGGTGTAGCTGTCACGACAAACATTGTGATTTTCAGGGTAGGAATTGATGTTTATTCTTTAAGGACAATTTTTATTAGAGCCTTGGGCTATTTTTGAATTTTGGGGGGCTATTTTTCTACCGCTGGGGCTACTTTTTCATTGCACATCAGAATTTGAATAATGCAATGAAAGATTGCTGATGTTTTAGCTGGTGCTTCATCCATAAAAGCAACCATTTAATTCATTTTTGGTTTAATGCCATAATTAAAAAAAATGTGAACTTTTTTGTAGCAAATCTGAGGGCAATTCTGAAGGAAATGGTCGCCCCAAAGAATTGGTTTTGGGGGATTTTAGGGGGCGATATGGGATTTGCCAAGGGTTAAGTCGCCTGTCGCCCTGGGTTATTTCCTACACTGGTGATTTTTAAATGATATTGGGCTTCTCCCAGGGTAAACTGTTGGGGGGGGGGGGTAGGGACACACTCAAGATATTGGCTTGCTCTCTAGGGATAATAACAGGATGGGGATGTAATGGAAAGTGAGGGCGCTATCTAAGCTGCCGAACAGAGGAAAACTGCTCCCTGAATTTTCTTTTTATTTGCACTGTTTGTACCTGGTTATATCTATTTGTGAGTATAAAGTTTTGTTCCGTTTGTGTCCGTCATTGTCCTGGTTCGGTTTCGTCGAATTTTGTGCTGTGAAAACCTGTCATTTTCGTCATTTGATTTGAACTATGTATCTGCACTGTGTCCGTCTGTTGTTGTATGTGTCGGTGGCGTACATTTACGGCCTAACCTGTTTGATGGTACCCGGTGACAGCCAATGTCATGGTAGTGTCAATAACAATCAAACGATTTATGTGGTCAATCACACCGTGAATAACTAAACACAGTGAATCCTCCGTGCTTGAGGTATTCCGTTGACTACCTATATAAGTTACGTAATCGTGCTAAAACGCCGAAGTTGCAGGACACACCACTGGCATCATGGCTGTTAGACCGATGGAATCTGTATTGTTTCCGACTTTCCGTAATACTAGGGGGCTTCTTATCAATAGTGATATTGCATCGTCGATCAGGGGCTTATCGACGATGTTAATATTCTTGAGAAGCCCACAAATATTAAGGAAACAACAGTCTAAATCATTGTGTATACGGGAATTGGAATTATACCACTGGTGTCAATCATTCATAATTCCAGTCCATACATGTAGGCCTAAATTTGGAAATAATTTGATGAACTTGTTACCATCAAAACTTTGCCTGCATTTATGGCGTGGAAAAGTCTCAATTAACGTTAGATGCCAAAATTATGCATTCAACTTTGAGTTTGAGACTTTTCCACGCCAAGCATGCCAAGAAGACATTAAAACCTCAATCACATCAATTGACTAACGGACCTTGATGCCTGGCATTGCCTGCGCCTGATGATATTTGGGATTATTGGTCACACCTACTACATGTACATGTACAATGTACGTACTGTATGTGGTTCAGGATATGGACCACATACACCAAACTTTAGTAATATTGGGGGGGGGGATTTCTGAGTGCACAATCCATGCATCAGTGATCCTTTCTGATCAAGAGCCTATAGTAAACTGTGCACAAAAAAATCTCCATTGGTTTCAAGAAAAATCCTTAGATATGGGTCCCCTTTTCATCAAAAGGATCCTTAAACATGGGTCCCATTTTTCAAATTTTCGGCACCCTTTGCACACAAACACAATTTTCAAATTTTCAGCACAAACATGATATGCTATTTTCAAATGTTCAAAAAATGTTGAAACCCTTAGACATGGGTGCCTATTTACAGCAAAAGGACCCTTAGATGTGGGTATGGGTTCGGAGTTCAACTATAATCTGTGTTTATCTGTTTATTGACCTTCTAGTAGTACATGATGTAGTTACACCTTCTATCAGCCATTCAATTTCATGCAATCACTTCACATCGCAGACTCAATTATGCATGCTAGTATCACCTGATTTGCAAAATACTCAGACTCATTTTTTTTATTACCAGAAGGTTTGTTTTCCACCTGCTGCCTGTTTACCGAATACTGCATTATATACAATCATGTCTCAAGTACGGAAGATGCACAAAAGCTTCAAACAGATCTTGATACCTTAGCAGAATGGCAAGGTACATGTATGTAGGTGGCAGATGGATTTTAATGCCCAGAAATGCCATGTTCTTCATATTATTCATGCAAGAAACCCAATTAAATATCAGTACTCACTCAACAACAGTTCATTACCTGTGACAAGTACCCACACATATTTGGGTGTAGACATACATGTATCAACAGATCTAACATGGAATAATACACCTATCAATTGTAAGACGCACCCCTCAACCCCCGGGATTGGTGCGTCATGGGTGGGTCATTTACCAACAAATAATGACGCAGGGTACCGTCATGGAAGCATTTGGTCCGTCACAGCATGTGAATGGGGTGCGCGTCAGTTTGTATACGTTAAATAGGCCTAGGCACAGTCATTGTAGGAAAATGGTCGCGTCATAGTCGAGACACACAGGTGCGTCATGGTATATGAAAATCCGACTCACCGTTTGACAAGTGACGCCCATTCCCTGGGTCGAGGGTGCGTCTTACAATTGATAGGTGTATAAACATGTAGACAGAACGTACTAAGGCAAATAGAACATTTTGAGACAGAATTTACATGACTGTACCAAGAAAGTTAAGGAAATGACATACAAGACTCTCATTAGACAAATACTTGACTACTGTTCAACAGTTTGGGATCCCCACATACAGGTCTTGATAGACAGACTGGAGGCAGTACAAAACAGAGTGGCACGTTTTGTCATGGGGGATTACTCTATAGGTACAGCAGCGTCACTGCCATGAAGCAGGAGCTGGGCTGGAAACCACTGCAACTGCACCGTAAAGTAGATCTAGATCGAATTTCAACATTCCGCCATGCACTTGTGGGTCGCCTATCCATTCCAGTGTGAAAAGCTCTGCGTCCGGTCCGAAGGGAACTACGGAATTCACCTTCTACAAGTTTCATCCCAATCGCTGCAAATAAAAACAACAAGAATTCATTCATACCAAGAACTTGTAGAATGCGTTGCCGTCACCAGTCTTAGATATTCAAAACAAGGGCACATTCAAAACAGCGGTTCTCCACAGCATCCAGGAGCAAAGCACCAACTTCAATGAACTTCTCTCGCCTCGCAGCGCTTTTCGCATCTGTGCACCCCTGGCCTGTCCAGCTAGTTGGCCCCTGCATTGGGGTGTTGGACAGTAATTTAGAAGAAGAAGAAGCTACGAAGTCAAAGCTTGACCATAGCCATGGCCACGGCACCCATACAAGCAAGGGGAATATAGAGCAAAAGATGCTATATTGCCCCTTGCCACACTCGGGACCAAGTTTTAATTCAAAACATTAACAGTTTCACAGAGCCTGTAAGAAACATTCATTCTGTTTCAGATTGGCAATTATCAAGATACTACCATGGCCCTACTTGTCAGACATGTTGTTAGCATTAAAAATCTGCAAAAAGAAAAAAAGGAAGAAAATTAACAAGAGTCAGAAAAACTTACCGCGGCCACGAGAGCTTCATCGGAAATTTTTATGTGACATCACACACCTCACATAGATTTGTCCAAGTCGTCCGTGGACAGTGATTGCCTTATCAAATGACTCGGTCTCCAGTGGAATAACGCCATCTACGTTCGTTTTCATTTAAGTGCCTGTTTAAGAACCTACGAACCATCGCACAACGTTGCGCTTACTCCGCCAGTCTGTGGCGCAATAATAATGTAATCCGGACAACCCGGCTCACCGACAACCTGGCCTAGCCACTCACGGAACCTGTCCACAGTCATTTTCGTTTAAACAAACAGCCACGGACCCCTGAATTTTGGACAAGTTTTTCGTTTGAAAACGTACTTCTTTTATAATAAAAAATTGACCCAGTGTAAAGAAACACTTGACTTACCTTACTAATCTGGACTTGGGTGTTCGCACAGGAAATATACTAAAAAATAAATAAAAACTTGTTTTCGTAGTAAGATCTGCCGTCGGATAAAAAGCAGGTCCGTCAGCCTCGCAGCAAATTTCTGGTCGTGAACGTAATATTTTTATTTGGCCACAGATTCTGCAGTGTTAGCATGTCACGTGATATAATTTGACCAATTGGGTAACAGCAATCTTTGTTACATGTGGTGTAAATAAAAATTTCGCTGCGATACAGGTCGGTGCACAGAAAATCACATGATTCATCATGTGTTTTCATTTAGGGTTCATGACAGGCACTTACATGAAAACTATGCCATCCAAAAAGAATTCGCGTCAGTTGATAAAGACAGTTTGTGTGTCAAATCCCACTGCTACGACTTGGGAAAATCTAAATGAGACGTGTGACGTCACATGTAATGGCTGACAGACCTCTTGAGGTGAGTTTTTCCAACTCTTAATTTTTTTCATTAATTTCGCCTTTTTTTGGCATTGGTACACATTTTGACTATAGCATATTTGGAATAAGTATCGGATATGCACATAAATTTAGTAATAATGTATTTGAAGTCGTAAGGAAAATGGTAAATTTATTAAATGTAAAGTGTACTCCGAGTGCGGCAAGGGGCAATATAGGCATCGTTTGCACTATATTCCCCTTGCTTGTATGTGGTGGCCTACCGCCAACTCGGCTTGCCAGTACGGACTGTTCGGCTCCCTGTTCGGACGGCTTGGCCTACCAGTGTTTGGTACGTCGAGCCGTCCTATATGTCGGCCAAGCGCGGCCGGATTCTCCGTGGATCGGGCTGTCGGTAGGCCGGGTTATCTGAAACCCTAAAAGTAATGCGACCACGACCAGAAATTTGCTGCACGCTGGCTGAGGTGCTTTTTATCTACCGCCAGATTTCGGTGCAGTGGTTACATTTTTATTTTATTTTTGTGACTTATGACTTATGCCATAAGTTTGGACGACAAAACAGCAACTTGTAAGTCAAGATGTTTTATATATTGTGGATAATTTTAAATGTGGAGATGAAAATTTGTATGATGAGAAAGGTCTGTCCAAATGTCGGGTCATCACTGTCGACAGAAAAGTCAATGGAGAGCTCTCGTGAGTGGGCCACGGCCGGGCCGAGCTGGAACATCATCGCGTCGAACACGCAGCTGCTACATGCAGCTGCAGCTCGAGCGCGGCAAGCGCAGCCAGCACAGTCATGCCACCGTCCCGAGTACTGCCCCGGGGAAAGACGTGACCGTATGCCATCATTTTCACCAGTCCCGCATGTGTATTGTCAATACACGACGCGACACACGGTGCACGGTCAAACAAATCTTACGTTTTCACCGTCGTTTTACACAATCAAGTCAACAATAATGGAAATAATACTTACACGACCTTGATGAATGATTTCCTGGCTGTACAAATGTCTCCAATCTATGATAGTGTGTCGTTTAGGTTTGATACAACATGAAATAACATCAGTTTATATATCTCAAAAGTCAAAACACAATCTCTCACGCGTATTTTTAGTACACAATCGATATTCACGGTGCGGTAATTCAATTCACGTGTACGCTTGCCTCTGTGCGTATCAACGATGTTTAGGAGGTTGCTAAGGAAGTGCGCATGCTCAGATCAATTAGGGACTACATGTATAAACAAGCAGGTTGTTGCAATTTACGTACAAATTACACTGTTCGTGTGCTAAAAGTGTCATTTCGTGAATGAGTTATAACTGAAGGATTTTCGTAAAATCTTAATGATAATAACCATAACAATGGATAACATGTCAAGATATTGTTAAATATAACGTTAAATATAACGGTAGAAATATAACGCAGTGGCGTAGCCAAGGGGGGGCGATGGGGGCGATCGCCCCCCCCCCCGTAAGATTTGGCCAAAAAAAAAAAAACTGATGTGAAGTCGCCGCCTTCATTTCCTTGTTTTTTTTTTTCCTGTTGAAATATCTACAGCAATATACATCAGGTGCGGATTTAGATATATATATTTTCATAAGCGTGGTAAGAAACATGTCAAAATTTTCGGCGCGCTCCGCGCGCAAAATTGCATATACAGGTTAACAATTTTTCGTGCAGATCGCGACGCAAAATTGAATACTAGTATAATAATAATAATAATAATAATAATAATAATAATAATAATAATAATAATAATAATAATAAAACGATATGTTTACTTCCAAAACTGGCGTGGTAAAAAAAATGTAAAAATTGCAGTCAGCCTATAGTCTAACATTTTTCGTGCAGAGCGCGCCGCAAAATTGATATTGCGCAAGTTTAAAGGTTTTATAGTGTCTTGGGCTGCTTTTTTAACATACTTTTGCATTACGTTTGAAGAATTTTTTCAATTTGTCAGATTAGGGGGCAGCAAAACAATATGTTTGTCATAAAATATTTTCATTGGCGTGGTTAAAATGTCAAAATTTCCGCTCAAAACTGTATGAAATAGCAATTTCTTGGCGCGCAAAGCGCGCCACAAAAGTAATATTTTGTATGTTACTGCATTATGTTGTGAATTTTTTTTCAAGTTTTCAATTTTTTTTTTTAATCCGGGGCAAAACCATATGTTTGGCCCAAATATTTTCATTGGCGCTACCTCTCAGGATCAACGCTTGCATAAACGAACACACACACACAAAAATCATCCAGTACCTCAAGCTTTATGTATAAATTTCCACAATTCTGAACTCAAGGTTTACTGTTTTAAGGTAAGATGCCAAATGGACTAATAAAGGCAACATTGTACATTTTTAAAGGTACAAATGCAAAATTTTCTCACAACATATCCTCCCTCATCATGCTCATGTTGTTTATATTTAGGCCTAAACGGTAGTTTACTACAACAAGATGATGATCTTAAATGATTTTTGGCTCGCTCGCTACACTCGCTCGCATATCAGAATTTATATTTTTTCGTCTCGGGGCCGTCATCAGCACAATCTACTTGG
>JZLH01S0234974.1:0-22854 GCA_001188425.1 Eucidaris tribuloides | reverse complement strand
CAGCATTTTGGCTGTATTTTTGTTTTTGTATTCAAAGACGAGGACATACCTTTGATGTGGATGACTCACGATATTTGAGGGCAGTCAGATAGTGGCAGGGTAAAAGCATCTACTTCTTTAAAATGAACAAAACATTTATTAACTTTAAATTGAGAGTGCAATTGTATATGTGTTTGCTCGTTTGTGTGTGTCTATTTGTATGTGTGTGGTGTGTAGTTTTGTGTCATGTGTTGTGTGTGTCTGTTTGACTGGATGTGGTCTATGTATGTGTGTAATTTCTCACGAAATTATTGAAGGCCATTTTACAAAATATAGATTCCCCGTTATAATAACAGCAAACATCACATTCCACACACAATCATAAATCAAGCCCCCCAATGTATAGTATGAAAACTGTCCTTAATTTAATGCAATAAGGCAATACTACAGCCATTTTCTGCGAGCAGGCACTGATCCATCTCGAGTTTATCCCGGGATCTCGCCCCGTCCTTTAGTCTCAAGAAGCCGCCATCCCATTTGGATTATCTGTCTCATTTCCATGATGTATTCGGTGTTGTTCCAGACTGTCGCTAACCGTGGTGGTTTGGAATTAATATCTTGATGGCTTGTTTTCCCAGAGAGACACGTTAAAGGGCGTCGTGAACAATGACACATCACAGTAGGTCTGGCGTGTTAAAGAGCATGACATGATTGGGAAGAGCCATAAGAAAGGTATAATATTTATTCTATGAAGGATTTGAATTTGTGCTTTGAATTTGTTTATTTGAGGATAATTCACAGAATACTTACGCGGTACATAAATTAATGTAAGGCCTTTATAAGGTACCCACAGCAAGTTACACAACACATCTGGCGTCACGGTGTTATATACGCACGGAAAATTGTTTCGAAAGTAGTGAACATTTGGCCTGTGAAATTTTCACGAAGAGAAACCCTTAACAATGTATTATTTTAGAGTACTTTTATCAAAATGATGAATACTTTCAATCCTACTTATTTCCCCAAACAACGGGTGGCGGACGTACGTTTAGTTATCAAAAGAGCATGTTTTGTATATGGCCATGGGCAGATCCTTTCAAAGGGTCCGAGAGCCGAGGTTGGCAGGCCATACAGGCATTTGAGGCTGAGATGCAAAAAGGGTATAATGCCCTTTTGTTGTGTAGACGAACAAACGGGTGGGCTCTGGTTGATGTTGGCCCCCGGACCCTCCACTGTTTGGCCATCAATATGGGATCTAACGAAATGGATGACTGGAAAAAAGTTTTACTATTGTACGGTTGAGAATATGAATAGATATTCACGGCTAAAGTGCATTGTTTTGCAGTAACATAAAATAGTACAATACGACCCTAATTCTTGGATTCAATCTAAGAAAGAACTTGTGCATGCTCATTGTAATGTCACGCCTTGACTACTGTAACGGGATTTATTTGGACTTCCTGATTATCAAGATACAAAAGCAGCCACGAGTACAACTGTTGCCGATTCAGTATTTAAGATTTTATCATCTTGTGTCTTATGTATACAATGGTGTGGCCCATCCGCATCTAACAGGAATACTAGTCGAATACTTCGCCCCAGTAGAAATCTTAGATCTCGTCCAAGTCCGTACTCGTTTCCCCCTAAAATCAATAACACATTTTTTAATGGTCCAAAGATCGTTTTTCAGTCGCGGCTCCTGAGCTGTCCGAATAATATCCCGGACACAACTAAAAACAACAAAAACTATTGATGCAATTCAAAGCTTCCCTTAAAACTCACTACTTCATCGTTGGACAACGGAACTATTTTAAGTGTTGATAGTAAAGCTTGTTTCGCTTTTGCTGTCCTTCTTATTCCAGAGCGCATAGGGATAATATTTTGTGATATTCTGATTATGCGCTATATATAAAAACAGTTAATTATTATTATTGAACTAAAATAGGCAAGTTTGGACGTGGTCCTCACATTTAGGAAATAATGCACCACAATCGAGAATACCTGTTTTGTTGATAAAATTTCGTAGTTATAGCATTTGCTGCCTTTGATGTCAGTTAATCATCAGAAATGCTGTCGGCGGTGAATATTTGTTGTTTATTTCTATGGGAATTAATTCTATTCAGGGTTGAGATTTAATGCAGTAACTGGTAAATTGCTTCACTGCAGTAAGCCAATCACAAATTCAATGGACAAATACTTTCACCCTGAAAGTACAATATTAGCCGGTGAATATATTGGTATATGTTTCAACTCAATTGGTTTTTGAGGCAATTTCTGATCTCTCCGCATGCAATATATCCGCCCAAAATGCTGTAGCAGAATGATCAACAACATGAGATCTTGGAAATACGTAATATCATGTTTGGAATGCCCAAAATAAAATGCACAAGTAGGCCTCCGTTGATAAAGTTCGTAGGCATCTAACTGGAAATTTTAGACCAAATCAGTACTGGCATATGGAAGTAGGAACTTTAACGTACCTCTGATGGACATTAATTTAATGCTACGCTGCTAAATGCTCAAATACTTTCCAATAAGAATACTGACCTTTGAAAAGGAAAGATTTAAATCTATAACTCTAAAAAACCGTAACTTGTTATTATTATTCACATACGTGTAACTTAAGTTGGGCATCAGAAACGGGAGTTGATGGATGGAACAAGAAATAATCTATTACAAGGATTCAGTTAAGCCAAAATGGGATTAAATGTGACATAATGGATTCAAAGAGATTATGGACGCATTGATTATGAGCAATTAAGAATTGTTACTGATATTTCGCATGGCATCTGAAAAAAAAAATCTGTCCATGGTCTCTGTATCGCAAGTCGACGACTATGAATAAAATACATGTTTCGGACTGATTCTCTAAATCTAGGTTCAAATTGGATTGCGGACGCGCTGTGACGATAACTTTATCTAGCGATTTATCATACGATTTGCGGGGGTATCGCAGATGCTTACGGACTACACACGTATGTGTTGCTTCATTATCTACGCGTAGCATCGTTGCGATTGCTTGCACGGGCACCTTGAGTTCGCGGCAGGTGCAGAGGTCTGTACAGAGAATCGACAGCTACCGTTACAGAGATCGTGCGATAACCTTAAGCTTTCCTCGAGCCTCTCTCACAGAATATCAGTTCGATGTCGTATAGAATTGTATGATATTTTAGAGACGTACGAATATCATAAAGCAGGGCTAGCACATAGATTATGTAATAGGCCATTGTGTCATTCTTGAAGTGTCAAGTACCCACTAACAATAGTCAATATCGTAGATGACTGTACGATTCAGCGCAGCAGGCGCTCCGTGCAATGTTCTGCGTCGATGCCTACGCATCAACTCTGTGATAAGTCTACAGGCTACGGCTTAATACGATTTTCAAAAAATTGTCAAACTTCAACCATACAAAATCGTAAAAAGGCCATACGATGACCGCTGGGAGCCCGAAAATCATACGAAAATGTACAGTCAAAGCTTGTCGCCCTATCGGAGATTCTTCATAATGGAAGATACGATGAATTTAAGGGCTCTCGGTTATCACATCGTAGGCAGAGTAGGCCAAATGTGACCTACGCAGTAGCGAGCTTTGTGTTATTAACAGTAATGTGGGGACGATTGTGTGTGTTGTGGTGTGTGTGGGTGTGTGTGTGTGTGATGTGTGTGTGTGCGCGCGCGCAGCGCGCGTGGTGTGTGTGTGTGGTGTGTGTGTGTGTGTGTGTGTGTGTGTGTGTGTGTGTGTGTGTGTTGTTGTGTGTGTGTGTGTGTGTGTGTGTACACACACACACACACACACACACACACACACACACACACACACACACACACACACACACACACACACACACACACACACACACACACACACACACACAGACACACACACAGACACACAGACACACACACAGACACACACACACAGACACACACACAGACACACACATAGACAAGCACACATACACACACATACACACACATACACTCACAAACACACACAAACACACACACAGACACAAACACACACAGGCACACACACAAACACAAACACAAACACACACAAACACACACACACACAAACACACACACAAACACACAGAGACACAGACACACACAGACACACAGACATTGACACACAGACACACACGCACACAGACACACAGACACACAAATGACATTGTCATAGACTAGATCTAAACGTTCAGGATTGCAGAGACTGACTATCCCGTTTTGAGGAAAAGTTTCCAAAATATCTCGCTTGAGTTTGATATGCTCCCACTTAAGTTGTACTACAGCTGAAGATACATTTTCACCGCTTTGTAAAAAAAAAATAATAAAATAGAAAAAATATATAAATAAATCCATAAACTGCTACAAAAATAAAACTCTGATTGCACAATGCAGAGGTCATGTATTAGAACCCCTGATAAAAACTTCAGAGGCCCTTAAACAGACCCCGGCCGTGAGGGACTTGGGACTTCGCGGTTGCGCACATTTCTAATTATTTTCTAAATCTCTCGTATTGAAGGTGGTCTTGGCGGATGATTTCCCGTTTAGGAGATGCTAAAAATTGCAGTCTCTGGAATTGTAGTGAATTAAAATCAAAGTAAATATGTTGACCTAATTTGGGTCGCTACTTGTCAAGCACAGTAAAATAATAACAATTGGCTGTCGTGAAATGTCACTCCAAGAAATGCATCGTGCCCTTTGAAGACCCTTTAATCTCCCACCTCTGATTAATCACATGATGCGAATTGTGAAGTTTTATAATAGCAGCATATAGCTCTCTTCTTTCTGATACGATTCGTTACGTGTTTTTGCTCTCCTTGCACGGCAAACCCTAAAAGTGCTAGATCATCCTACCCCAAGGCGATATGGTCTTTTACTCACCTTTAAAATTAGACCCTGAAGTACAGGGGGTAAAACTTGACCTCAACGAATCTTGCAGATTAAAAAAGCACCAAGTTATTACTCGAACTTTAACGTTAACTGTGCCCTTTACCTGCCGGATTTGCTAAAGGTAGTGCAAATTGATTCAGGGTATAGTTTTATCAGTGAGAATAGAAAACCACAAAATACATCTGTATGTCTTAAAGGCTAGTGACATGATTGGGAACATTTGAAAATGCCTCAAGAAGCAAATGAGTTGAAATATATACCATCCATATACCAGCTGGAGTGGATCACCCAGCTGGAAGGATTTGTCTCTAATTTGTTTACTAAAAAAGAATCAAGCATGAACATACTACTATTTTAATTCTATCAGGGCACGATAAAAATAGGACCCATAGAGAGCCACACAGCAGGTTTGCGTGCCACGAGGGATATTGATCTTAGTTATTTTAGAATGAGTCAACGTTTGACTACAAGATTTTCGCAAGAGAATCCTTGCATAGTTTACTTGAATCTAGAGTAGTTTTAGCCCAACTTGAGGACTACCCCCAATCATGTCATTTACCTTTGATAGAAATAAATTAATAGATAACTGAATTATTTTGATTAACGAATAAAAAAAAATCAGTTTGATTATATGAAAGAAACAAAGTAAAGTTTAATGCATTTCTTTGTCCAACACTCCTATCCTATTTTAATAATAATTGACCTGGACCAAAACATGACACAGAGGCAAGAAGTTTTCCGACAGATTTAGCAACAAATTCATTTCACAAATTCTGGTTTCTTATGTTTATAAGCTGATCATTTTAAATGAAAATGTAAATTTTAACCTACTTGGTTTTATCAGTAATATCTGCCGCATGTTTAAAATATCAAATCTGCATGTTACGCCACATGCACTTATCTTCTTTTACCGCCGAAAGAGAATCCATGCAGGGGTAACTTTCAAGTCTTCACATGACTTTTTAGATGACATCTATATAGACATCAATCAACCTACTATAAATCTTGTTCATTTCTTTATAAAAAGTGTAATGTATTTTCTTCGCCGTTCCCATATGTATATTAAAACAGGATTGCACCATACTAACCCCCAAATAATATCGTTATTCAGAATCATTGAAAGCGATCTATTCTGATAAAACCGACACACTTTTGTGTCTGGCACTGGCAGACTTTTATGATCCTGGAGTTTAATCTGGATATAAACTGATTTACATGAACACACACCCACTTGCGTACTTGTACTACCTTAGTCTGGATTTCAGACGGCTCTGCAAAGAAGGATTCCGCCAGTTTGATGGCGGTCTGGAAGAAGACACGTTACGGGTTTTTACATATTCATTGTTTTGCTGCGTAGATTTTCATCAGAAATCATCTGATGAAATAGCACTCTTTACTGTCATTGCTTTCTATGAAGTTTTGCCGCTCCCCCATACTGTACCTGATCCGACTCCACACTGACAAATTATTACTAAGAACAGCATAAATATCTTATTACAATGACCAGATAATCAAAACATGCGAACCATTCACAGATGCAAACACTCTCTAAAAACAAACTTATCAATTTGAATAGGAATCGTTTCAATCGGGGACTTACGACATTTCTATTCAAAATCTGATCAAATGTTGAATAGAGTCTATTCAAATATAATCAGAATCTATATAGTAAATCATAAAGCTATTCCGTTCAAGATATTATCAGATTTTGAATAGAAGTTTCGTAAGTCCCCGATTGAAACGATTTTATTCGAACTGATTATTTGTTTTTAGAGTGCAGGTTTTTGTATTGATTCGTGAATATTGGACTGGCGACAAGACTAGTACTATTTAGACAGGCTCAACGAAGCACACACACCCCTCCCACTCACCATGTAAAATGCATGTATACACGCCTACACTTCCGTAGAACAATACAATGCATTCATTTTCCCTGTTTATGTTTTTCATCTGTTCTTAATGTCATAGGCGGTCATTAATGACTTTTGTACGGCTGCAAAATATCCATGAGCGGTGTTCTTTATTTGTTTTATTAAAACGTCAAAGTATTCTGAAGGCGTGAAATACGGCGACACACAACACACAGAAAATGAGCGGTCAAACAAACGCGTTTCGGAGTCAGTCATTTAAAAGGTAAAATGCTTAGTAGTGCTTTATTTGTTATCATGTGAAGTAGATTTACCGTAACAATGAGAGACAGAGGGAGAAAAATACAAATCAAATAATGGTAACAATACAACAACAGTTACACTACAGAATGCAGCAAATTTACAGTTAAGTTTAAAAAGGGTGGGATGACGATTTATTTCCATTAACAACAATTCATCCGTGACACGGTCTTCCTCCCTCTCTATTCTGTCTTTTTTTTTCTCTGCTACACAAATGCTCATGCACGTATTTAAAAAGCGAGTGTTATTTACGTTAGAGGCAGCATCACTGTAGGGAATTATGTACACACGCCTGCCTTACAGACACGCTATTTGAACAGGGGTTCGTAATCAGGGTGTACTTTCCAGTGACTGTTAATGTGTCTGATACTCCAGACCGACTACGGAGGACGGGTTTCGCCGCTCAAGGCCAGCTACGTGTCCCCGCTTACTTTGATGTGAAACTAATTACCCCAAGGGGTGTTAATTTTGTTTTTTGGATCATGGTCGTTAAGGCTTAGACGCATTAGAACAATGTATGCTCAATTGGGCAATAATTGCTGTGTAAACGAACCTAGCACATTGAATTCGAAATTTGAGTAAGACTTACGAAATGTTTTCTACGGAATACAAATATGCTACACATGACAACCATTTTAATTCTTATCTAACTTAAACGTACAGTAACACTAAAATGTATTGAAAATATTCTATTTTTATATTATGATACATATAAAGATTTGTTTTATATATTCAATATAGCTTTCAAGTTCAAAGGAACCGCCGAAGTGATTTCGGAGCAGTGCTTGTCTATATTCTGGATTTAAATTATTCAAACTAATTTACGTTTACATTTTCATCACTCGAAAACAAAAATAAGGACATGCATTGAAATTCGGTAGACCATCATCTGAACATATTTTCATGTATGTCAACACATACTCTGTGACAAAAAAAAATAATGAAACCATTCCAAGAATAGCCTTATGCTTCCACAGCATATAAGAAAATTAATCAGAATTAACATGGGCTGTATTTAGAACAAGGCTGGTAAGTGGTAATGTATTCTATTAGAGTACAATCCTCACAAACAAAATGTTACGTTCAGAAACACATTGTCGTAACGTTAGAGAAACAAGTTTTGATATGACCTTAAGTCTAAATCCATTACATCAAATAATAGATCAAAGGTTAAACTTTCTATTTAGAGCAAGACTGGATAGTTATTTGACGAACTACATATTATTTTGCACCAACATCACAAACGAAATGCAACATGAAAAGCAATACTGAATAATCGTAGAAAGTTTCACATTATAACCAGAATCGATTTACAATATCGATCATTCATTCAAACTGTAGAGATGACACGTGACAGTCTAGGACTGGGAATATTCGTCTTTCCTACTTTGTCAAAAGAAGTAAGTGATGGCTTTTTTCAATCTCCATTTTTCTCTAAAAATCGATTTGTCACTGTTACAGTCATAATACTGGAAAGATCGAGTTCCGCATCTTATGAAGAAAGCAACCTTTCTTTGGTCAATTTCTTATATCTTTGCCTGCCCCATGGTCATGTTTTTGTCGCAGTTGTACCGTGAAAGTATATCATCGTAATAAGTGTCATTCTTTTTATACTGGTTCTATAAATAGATCGAGACGCCCATACAGTTTCTGTGGTGAATAATAAAGAGAACATACTCTGTATTTTGTAGTTGTTAAGTAAGTGTGACACACATGGTTAAAATTTCACTCATATCTTATTAACAATAAACTAAAATAGGTTAATAATTAGGCTTCTTCTTTTTTCTCGATGTAATGACTGATTATTCCAGCTGTAATTGTCGTCTGAGTTTGGCAATTTTGATTGAACTCATTAAAAACTAATCTTATTTACGAGAATTCTCATCAACTTGTTTTATCAATATGATTGAATTCAGGGTTCGAATTGCCATGGGCTATTACAGGGGTTGTACAAATCTTATGACTGATTGATCAATTTTGATGGAAGCAAACACACTGTGTGATTATTGAATTGATAAATGAATTGATTGAATTTCATACAAATCAAAGACCGAGAAACATTGTTACTTTGGGGGTAGCCCGAGTTGGAGTTATATCGCACTATCAACTTTTACACAGTTCAAACACCTTTTGCATTGTGTGAGAGAAGTTTCCATCTACACTTCACGACGGAAATTTCTGAGAGACCGCTTGGCGTCAACAATATTACATCGTGTTTTAGCAATGGAAATGCCGATTGTGTGTGGTCTACCCATCTTTTCCACCCAACAGTATCGCATACTGTAAAAGTACATATAATTCACGATATTTGAGTACCTAAATATCTCACCAAATGTCCTGAACTATTCGTTCATTCCATTTTAATGGCACGTTTCATAACTTTAAACAAACGTATATAAGGGACTTTATACGAATATTCTGAGTGTGTTTTTTTTTTCTTCAAAAGTGAAGGAATTCGTCAAGTTGCATCAAATTCACCGTGGCCAGCCGGTGAGATCTCGAAAGGGTTACAGAAGAATCATTTTCAGGAAAATAATCATGACACTTTATACACGAGAATGATACTATCAACACTACAAGGATTACCACTAAAGTGATTGATGACGATACTACCAAGTATCATTTTAAGAAAATCATTATCTCAATAATAATAATAATGATATCAGTCGTGATAATAATAATAGTAATAATAATAATAATAATGATAATAATAATAATAATAATAATAATAATAATAATAATAATAATAATACTAATACTAATAATAATAATAATAATACTAATAATAATAATATTAATATATTAATAAATCGTAATAATTATGATGAAAATAATAATTTATGCTATACAAGTGATTTACACAAGTGCATTGAATTTAAGTTGTAAGCTTTAGATTAAATTTCAAAATGTACATTTCCAAGTGACAAAGTTAAAATAAAACATTTGTAATCAATCGATATGATTGATAGATTTACAAACAGAAATAACAGTACATTACAGATTTTTTCTTTAAAATCACACTTGAAGTTAAAATTTACTTGCAATAAAATATCGCTTTATCACGGAATATGAAAAATATATTTAAAACAAAATCACTTCACAAATGCAAGCTAACGCATCACATATTTTTTAAATACAACCTGGCAAAACTTGGGAATATCTGACCAATGTTCGCGAGGAGGAGAAGATCCATTCATTACGGTCAAACTTGTTTACTTGATAACAAGTCTTCTACATTCAGATGTTCTAGACAGAAAAAACAAAAAATGAAATAATAAGATCGAAATCTGTAGGCAAATGTGTCCTTTTTAAAAAAAGTTGTGCACCAAGGTCATTTCTGTGGTGTTCTCGAATTCATATGTCCATGTTCTCTAACCGCCACAGGTCCCAGCTGTCCTGCTCTGCCCTTTTGCCGAAGTCAAGTCCTTTCATTTTATGAAAGCGCATCCTCTTCGGGTAATTCCTTGACGTATCAGCGGATGACGAGTCCCGCCTTTTGCCGAAGTTTATACCGGAATGAACGTGAATACCCATCTTTTTAGGACCCTGGAAACAAGCAAAGGGAGACAAAACAAACAGCGATTACACATTTGTTGTCTCCGACGCACACAACAAGCACTCATTCCTCAAACAACGTTAACGAGCTGGGTTTTGTATATTATGTATTCCATATTTGCATCGCCTCCTTCCTTCCACGCACGTGCTTCAGCGTCTCTTTCCTGTGATATTTCCGAAAATACACGGCTGCAGTATGCTCTTTCAGCCGGTAAACTTAAATCGATTGCAATTCACCCTATATCTTCTTGCTTACTACGAAACACAGAGGAAACTCATTTATTCGGAATCTTATGCATCTCACTGACTCTATAGTCTACACTTTCATCGATATGAGTTAATATTCAGACTGTTTTGATGTGCCCCCCTTAAAAAAAATGTGTTCACGTACATCGTGTTGATCGATCAAACATGAGGTTTTTTCTTTAAAAATCAAGAGTCCTCAGCAGGGCTATTATGATCGCATTTTAATGTTGCCAAAGTAAACATGAGTTGTGCGTTTTTAAGAAGCTGTCACATGAGAGTAAAACGTTATGATGAACGTATAAACTGCAAATGAAAATTGACCTTGCATGACTCGTGAGAAAAGCTGACATTGTGCCGCTAAATGTAGCTATTGAATAGGAATCATTTAAACAAAATCAAGAAAAATTAATACAGAATACCGTTGGAAAAATAAATCCTAAATGAATGCTACTGCTGAATCAAACTTAAGACATTTTCTGGTCTTTCTTCCCTGAAGTATTCAATGATATAATATTCACACTTCAAAGGATTTACGACGCCATACAGTATGTTTAGGCGGAGATATACAGCGTAGAACATGTTATTAGATGAAAAAGTGCATTGAATGTCATTTCTATACACATGGAGTAATACCATTCAAAGTTGGGAAAAAAATTACATCTCGGAAAAAACGACAATTATTGATTTCTTTCGTAGTGGCTGAAAGTATGATTAAACATAGAGTTGCGTTAAAAAAAAATCCTAATTCTATATTTAACGTGTATTTTGAGTACAATTATGTAGCATTGTTCGCGCCCCAACAACGAGCTCCTGAATTTTACTCTCCAGTACTCCCATCAAATCAGTCATGTGTACGTATAGTTTGATGTCAAAAATAAATTGCTAGATATCACAATTAAAACTTTAAACCTATAATTGGAACCAAACGTCAGTTCCGAGTTATATTGAGGATATTAGTAATTTTATACGAGTTTCTGTACCACTTACATGCTCAATGATAGTAAACAACAAACGAATACTTTGTCGCAATATTTCAAACAGTCCGCAATTTAAAACATATAATACCAGAATCAAGTGTACTGTGCTAGGTCTCTGATGTGAACACAATCTTCTTTGTTGCACCATTAACATAAACGATGCCATGAGCCCGTCATAGTCATATTTGTTGTGTACCTTTTTACAGGATCTATTTCTACCAGGGTTATCCGTACAGCTAGAATATACCGCCAGTTTATAGTTATACTGGTATACATTTCAACAAATTTACTTATTGAGGCAGGTTTTTTTTTAATTCTCCCATTAAAGTCACAGTCCTTTGATCGTCAACAAAAATGTTAAAATAAACGTACGGATGGACCATTTTAAAGGACTGGTATTTTTCCCTACAGTGTAAAAAACATACCGTATTTTTTAAGGGAACCATAGAAATAATTACGGTTATTCCAATGTCATTTTTACGGTAGACCAAATTTTACGTTGAAAAACTTCTTAATTTACGGGTTAACTCTTTTACGGTAAATTCCTGGCAACCTGCTGCCAGGGATTTCAGGGTATTTTTTTCGATTTATTGTGATTTTTACCAGTTTTTCGCCGTAAAATGCTTATTCGGTCTACCGTAAAAATGACATTGGAGTAACCGTGATTATTTTTTACTGTTTCATCGTTAAAAATATGGTACTTTTTGGAGTGTACCCTGTGGCTCAGACTAACCATGACATAGTACAAAGGGTGTTAATAATATTCTAGTGTGTACGGTTAAAAATTGAAAAATTGAAAACGATTATTAGGTTAAAGCAAAGTCTTTCATTATAACCATCGTTTAACACTATTTTCAGTGTAAGAAAATCTATACGACCTGCTACCAGTGTGTCTGGCAAGATATATAAATGAAACCCTGAAAAACTCCCCGTTCAAAGTGACTATTAAGTGCTTTTAAAAGTGAAAATCGATCAGCCACCATTCTAGTTTCCTAAATAACCTTCTGTGTATATAGAACGGAAGTCCTCAGGACATTACTTCACCTGTCGGTATTTTATCCATAGATATTTTGCTCGTAAAAGCATAATGGTCTAAAATCTTGCGTTTTATGGTGTTATTTGTCCACTAAAACACTACACTGCAAAAACGGTGGTGTTGAATTTAACACCCATGGTGTTGCACAATATAGATACCAGACGTGGTGTAAAATTTTAACACCATGGGTGTTATTTTTAACACCACACGAATTATTTCAAACAACAAGAGCATTGGATTTAACACCAAGGGTGTTGAAAAATTAACACTTTTCCGGTATTCATATTGTGCAACACCCTTGGTGTTAAAATTTAACACCCCGGGTTTTTTTTTTTTTTTGGTGTATCATGTTATTTATGTAGGTCAGATATCAAAGTATCAATTATTCTAATTTGGACTTTTACGTTGTTAACCAACATCTTTAATGGATGAATACAGTCTGATAACTACAAAGGATATGAACTGTGAACAAATTAACACTTATGATAACAATCATATTATTACTGAAAACAAGATCGTTAATTCAAAACAACCAAATATCATTCTGGTAGGATATCAATCAGTGCAAAACACTCGAATCAATCGGAATTGGGAAAGGTTGTGTTTCTTTTCGTTCCCCCTTTTCCCGTTAGGCTTACAGGAATGTAATTAGGTTAGTAAGGTGTACTGTATGTCGGTTTGCTTGAAGTGATATGGTTGTTTCGAGATTTCGTTTAGATTTCCGAAATGTCAAAGTTGCGCGATGCCTAAATACATAACGAGAATAAACCTAATCAGTTTCGTAATACCGCGATATCAGAGGCGAACCGAAGTGCAGTAATGCATTTTATTCACATCTCCCGTCGTTGGCACAGCCCAAGATTTCATTGCAAACAGACCATGCAACAAAAACAACAACAGCACCTCTTCTCCACGAAGCATTAGCTGCGTCAGTACATCGTATAGGCCTACGTATACAGGTATATACATATACGATGCACTGACCATTTATATTTCAACTTATTTTCACCAACTACATGTTCACTAAACCAAACACTCTTGCGAATTTTTGAAAATCCTAAAATATGGACAAGAGTGAGATGACCTGGTATACGTCCATGATTTCCTAAATGAATACTACCACTGAATCGAACTTAAGAAATTTTCTGGCTTTTCTTCCCTTAAGTATTTAATGATATAATATTCACACTTCAAAGGATTTATGACGCCATACAGTATGTTTAGGCGGAGATATACAGCGTAGAAGATGTTATTAGATGAAAAAGTGCATTGAATGTCATTTCTATACACATGGAGTAATACCATTCAAAGTTGGGGAAAAATTACATCTCGGAAAAACCGACAATTATTGATTTCTTTGGTAGTGGCTGAAAGTATGGTTAAACATAGCGTTGCATTAAAAAAAAAAAGATCCCGAGTCTATATTTAGTGTGTATTTTGAGTACAATTATTTAGCATTGTTCGCGCCCCAACAACGAGCTCTTGAATCTTACTCTCCAGTACTCGCATCAAATCAGTCATGTGTACGTATAGTATGATGTCAAAAATAAATTGCTAGATATCACAATTAAAACTTTAAACCTATAATTGGAACCAAACGTCAGTTCCGAGTTATATTGAGGATATTAGTAATTTTATACGAGTTTCTGTACCACTTACATGCTCAATGATAGTAAATAACAAACGAATACTTTGTCGCAATATTTCAAACAGTCCACAATCTAAAACATATAATACCAGAATCAAGTGTACTGTGCTAGGTCTCTGATGTGAACATAATCTTCTTTGTTGTATACCATTAACATAAACGATGCCATGAGCCCGTCATAGTCATATTTGTTGTGTACCTTTTTACAGGATCTATTTCTACCAGGGTTATCCTTACAGCCAGAATATACCGCCAGTTTATAGTTATACTGGTATACATTTTAACAAGTTTACTTATTGATCCAGTTTTTTTTAATTCTCCCATTAAAGTCACAGTCCTTTGATCGTCAACAAAAATGTTAAAATAAACGTACGGATGGACCATTTTAAAGGACTGGCATTTTTTCCCTACAGCGTAAAAACATACCGTATTTTTTAAGGGAACCGTAAAAATAATTAAGGTTATTCCAATGTATTTTTTACGGTAGACCAAATTTTACGTTGAAAAACTGCTTAATTTACGGGATAACTCTTTTACGGTAAATTCCTGGCAACTTGCTGCCAGGGATTTCAAGGTAATTTTTTCGGTTTATTGTGATATTTACCAGCTTTTCGCCGTAAAATGCTTATTCGGTCTGCGGTAAAAATGACATTGGAGTAACCGTGATTATTTTTACTGTTTCATCGTTAAAAATATGGTACTTTTTGCAGTGTACCCTGTGGCTCAGACTAATCATGACGTAGTACAAAGGGTGTTAATAATATTCTAGTGTGTACGGTCAAAAATTGAAAAATTGAAAATGATTATTACGTTAAAGCAAAGTCTTTCAATATAACCATCGTTTAACACTATTTTCAGTGTAAGAAAATCTATACGACATGCTACCAGTGTGTCTGGCAAGATATATAAATGAAACCCAGAGAAACTCCCCGTTCAAAACGACTATTAAGTGCTTTTAAAAGTGAAAATCGATCAGCCACCATTCTAGTTTCCTAAATAACCTTCTGTGTATATAGAACGGAAGTCCTCAGGACATTACTTCACGTGTCGGTATTTTATCCATATATATATTGCTCGTAAAAGCATAATGGTCTAAAATCTTGTGTTTTATGGTGTTTATTTGTCCATTAAAACACCACACTGCAAAAACTGGGGTGTTGAATTTAACACCCATGGTGTTGCACAATATAGATACCAGACGCGGTGTAAAATTTTAACACCATGGGTGTTATTTTTAACACCACACGAATTATTTCAAACAACAAGAGCATTGGATTTAACACCAAGGGTGTTGAAAAATTAACACTTTTCCGGTATTCATATTGTGCAACACCCTTGGTGTTAAATTAAACACCCCAGTTTTTTTTTGTCAGATATCAAAGTATCAATTATTCTAATTTGGACTTTTACATTGTTAACCAACATCTTTAATGGATGAAGACCGTCTGACAACTACAAAGGATATGAACTGTGAACAAATTAACACTTATGATAACAATCATATTATTACTGAAAACAAGATCGTTAATTCAAAACAACCAAATATCATTCTGGTAGGATATCAATCAGTGCAAAACACTCGAATCAATCGGAATTGGGAAAGGTTGTGTTTCTTTTCGTTCCCCCTTTTCCCGTTAGGCTTACAGGAATGTAATTAGGTTAGTAAGGTGTACTGTATGTCGGTTTGCTTGAGGTGATATGGTTGTTTCGAGATTTCGTTTAGATTTCCGAAATGTCAAAGTTGCGCGATGCCTAAATACATAACGAGAATAAACCTAATCAGTTTCGTAATACCGCGATATCAGAGGCGAACCGAAGTGCAGTAATGCATTTTATTCACATCTCCCGTCGTTGGCACAGCCCAAGATTTCATTGCAAACAGACCATGCAACAAAACACAACAGCACCTCTTCTCCACGAAGCATTAGCTGCGTCAGTACATCGTATAGGCCTACGTATACAGGTATATACATATACGATGCACTGACCATTTATATTTCAACTTATTTTCACCAACTACATGTTCACTAAACCAAACACTCTTGCGAATTTTTGAAAATCCTAAAATATGGACAAGAGTGAGATGACCTGGTATACGTCCATGATTTCCCATGAGATATTGCAGAATATTAGTCAAATCGGATTAGAATATCTTCACTTTGTGCATCTCAAGAGTAATCGCTTATATTCCTCAGCTGACCAGGGCTGATAAAAGGTCGATATAGCGGCAATGACATCAAGATACTCCCAGATCACCGGTCTTCGAGTTGTTTTTTTTTAAATCCGAATTAAGTTTGAAATTAATGCCATACACTTCAACCTTACTTTAACACCAAGAGGAGGAAAGTCGTAAAAAAATAATAAGTCACCTTACATAGATTATCTAAACAGTAACATTGTTACTAGTATTATGTGTATAAGTGCGCACGTGTTTGTGTTTGTGTGTCTGTGAGTGTGTCTGTGAATTTTTCCTGCTTTGAATGTCAGTATTACTCCAAAATCTAATTGATTCTTTCGAAGCAATGTATATATCTGCGTGTTATTTTATTCGCCGAAATGGCTTATGCTAAATGTTGAAGAAAGGCCTTGGAATAAATTCGAATGATCAAAATGACAAAAGTGTTTGGCTAGGGTTTGCATTATTCTTATCCGTGCTGTCACAAACTTCACTCGTTCTATTTCTGTTCTTTGTTGTTCACTTCGTTTGTAATAGGCTCGTTGTAAACCCACTGGTTGCTGGAAATCATAGAATTAGAAATCGGTAACCAATCATAATTCACGAACAAACGATGGATTTGGTTGCATGGAAAAATCGATGCACTAGGTAATGTTGCTCTTCATTGATGCATTGCACCTTGGGTTTTATGTACATTTTAAAGCTTATTTACATCAGTTTTCCAGAAATATTTCAGAAGCTAGAATATGTCCTTTCTTTGGTTTAAACAGAATGTGTAATGGCCGTGAAAACGGACAACGTCGCATCAAGTTGTATTTGTATTGTTCCTTCAATCGAGGCAAGACTGCCTTTAGAAAGCTGAATGTCTAGAATCGATAATTGTTGTACCTGGATTTTTTTTATAGCGCACGGCGACACAAACCCGCAGTATCAGCAATATCAACAATCTACCTCAAGCAATACTTCAATGTACTTCTGTTTGAACCAAAACAGTCGTTCTTTTGTATGATTTATTTCACGTTTGGGTGGCCAGCCATATAACCACGCGGGTATCGCTCTAATATCTCATTTAATATCACATGGTTGTACTCATGATAATATCAGAAGATATTCTATCCTGGCCTTGGGACTTAACCTTAATATATACCAAGAAAAGTGAATTAACATAAGCGCATTACCATCCGTAAGTAGTAGTAGTAGTAGTAGTAGTAGTAGTAGTAGTAGTAGTAGTAGTAGTAGTAGTAGTAGTAGTAGTAGTAGTAGTTGTTGTTGTTGTTGTTGTTGTCGTTGTTGTTGTTGTTGTTGTGGTGGTGGTGGTCGTAGTGATGGTAGTAGTAGTAATACTAGTAGTGGTAACATATGTGTAGTATAATACATTATAATTTACATTTGTTTAACATAACTATTTTCCTAAATGTAACTTATAGTAACGTAATTGTATTTTTTGATATACGTATTCTATCGTGTTGTTTCGTTTTTATCTTTAAAAATGCATCAATTTATTGATTTTTATTATGTGCGGACCCATTGAAAAACAGTGTAGTGCTGTATGGAGAATGTGTCTTTCCGTGTTGAAATAAACAAATAAATAAATGAAATAAAAATGGAAGTACATGTTGTTGTTAGTAGAATATTAGTAGAAAATATCAGTTGTAACATTTCGTATACTCGCTAGTGTGAACCAGACATTGTAATAAGTGATTTCTATACATCCCATTCTAGTCGGTTCTACGTCAAAACTTATTTGTCTTATAAAAATATCTGTGAATGCCATCGGTGTATTACAATTAATAATAATATTATCAAAGGACACCACAAAATACCACCGTACTGACATTCTTTGTGAGTTATACCGAACAATATTACAATATGAATTTGGCAGTGCATTGCAAATTACCGCCCCTACACTAAGAAATAACATAAAAGCAGACTCTCCGTTGCTATTTCATGATTATGATGCGAAGAAATAACAACAGCGAAACAAGTATGCATATGCACGTAACAATATGACCAGAAATGGGATACAGCAGTTAGAAAGCATATCCGCCGGCAAGAAATACATCAAATTACTTTGATGAGTTAAAGTCTAAATTAAAATGAGTGCATGCCCAAGTATTATGTATTTCTATTATTGTTTGGCTTCCCTGTACCTTAACCATCATGGCTCCTCGCTGCCTTGGCAGAAAAAACAACAATTTTATTCTGAAATGTCATTTACACAGTACACGACCAGTTTGCATAAAAGGCCTGATGCATAACACTTTCATCAATACCATTTTCTCGTTTTCACAATATCTAATGCTCCCATCAATTCGTAACATTTGTGTGGGTCTTTCGTGTTTTATGTATGAATGTATGTATGTATGTATGTATGTATGTATGTATGTATGTATGTATGTATGTATGTATGTATGTTTGTAAACAAAGTTAATAATGTTCTGCTCGGAGATTATAGTAGATACTTCACACAAAATTAAATAAAATCTCCGTAAACGATAGATTATATTCACGAATTTTCGCCCATGGGGCTTTATCAAGTGTTTTATTATGTATGTATGTATGTATGTATGTATGTATATGTTTGTGTGTATGTATGTGTATGTCTGAACATGTATGTGCATGTATGTGCAATGTATGTGCAATGTATGTGTATGTATGTTTGTATGTATGTATGTATGTATGTATGTATGTGCATGAATGTATGTATGTTTTATGTATGTTTGTAAGTACGTGTATGTGTCTGTCTGTATGCATGTATTTTTGTGAATTGGAATCAATGTAGTGACTGATATCTTTTGTTGAAATGTTGTAATAGGAAAAAAAGCAACAAAACCTGTAACTTCTTGTCGCATAATGACTCGTTCATGTATTGCTATAAATTTCCGCTTTCGTGCATATCATAGCGTAATGATTCATATAATTATTTCAGAGAAATAGTTAATCTACTCGTTTAGAATACTACGTGTTTAATAGATTACATTTGTAACATCGTTTGTAGGTAATGTCATTAGTAGTTTCGCGTTGCAGCTGCCTTCCTAAATTGGTTTAATTACATCAAACAATATGTCGTCGTGCATCTATGCAAAGGCCGTTAACTGAGTGTTATGTGCCTACACAAAGGCCGCTAATACAATACATAATGAATACATTTAACGGTCTTTGCATAGGCACAGGGCATACAATAAGTGGCTTTACGTAGACACACGGCGTTGTTGAACCCGAGGTTAATGGAAGTCGGCCGTGCGTCTATTATTGTAACACAAACCATCACATTTCACGTGCTTCTGTCTCAAATTTCTCCCTGTTGGTTTGATAATACCCATCTACATTCGAATATCATTACTAATAGCTACACGATAGTCACGTATATATGACTTCGTTTTTTTTTTTTACTGAATTGTCTCATCTAGTCATCCATTTCCTGTAGATTTGTCTGTTTCTTTCTTATGATATTTCTCGCTAATGTTTGTTATCATAGAAACCCCGTGTTTCACTCATCTTGGTTAGAGTCTAAGAGTTGTTGTTCGTAGAAACATTCACTATTTACAACCGAAGAGGTTTTAGACTCAGAAGCATGTTACTGGCTTGTCTATATTATGGTTATTTTTGCAATAATGACTGAACATGGGTTTTAATAGAACATTGCAATGTTTTGATCAGTGTCAAAAGCAACACGGAAAAAAATGAAATGAAGTATCCCCATACACGAGGCGGATTCAATAAGTATATATTGTATGGGAATAGAAAGAGAGATATAACTTTGATAGAGAAATTACGCATGAATATGCTTCTCTATTGTTGATACTTTTTCCTTGAATCAACATGATCGTCACATATTACGAAGTGGTGTCAGCTTGGGGATATGAAATCGTGATGGAATTACTCAGTGGATCCTTTTTGGCTTCTCTCTATAATTATTGTACTGTCATTTAATTGAGTTCACTTTCATCTTATGAAATGCTCCAAGTATTACTCTTTCAGTTTGATGATTTCGTGTTTCATTTGAAGGGTACGAAAATTGTGCTTTATTCTGGCCAAATACTTTTAAGTTGATCAAATTACAAACAAACACAAACAACCCATCTAATGTCAGAAAATACCTGATAATCGAAACAGTAACTTTATTAATTGCGTGTAGGATTTCAACGCAAACCAAGATACAGATGGCTCGAGTTAATTTGATACAAAACAACTAAAAATTGACTTCAAAATGTAAAAAAAGATTGTACAAAAATAAGATAAACTTAAACTATATTGAGAAATCTTTGAATGCATCAGCTATAAAAAAAAATGATTTGGTATATTTTATATCAAACTAAAACATAGTATCACAAAATGTAGTTACGAAAATATAAGCACTCCTTTTAATTACTATCATCAATACTCTAATAAAACTAAATTTTTAACGAGGTGCTTCCAGTTTTATAGATGTTAACGGATATTTCACTCTTTTGTACGTTGCATATTGACAACTTTCAAAATTAAAATATCTGCAATCCGACATATTCCCAGTAAGATACATATACCATTCGTGCTTTGTTTACAAAACGTAAATGAGAAGTCTTGATAGTCAATGACGTAATACAGCATCCGAGTGACCAAACAAATCATATTGCTGTTTTGCAGTTCTAACAGAATAGCTGGACACAAATCGTAAAAACTGTTTTACATTTCAGCAATACCTTTTCCAATACTATATTGTTGATTATTACATCGCTACTCGTTCATTGACAAAAGATAAAGACTCTTTTTGATATCCTCATTGGAATAGAAGCAGAAAAAAATGCATCATCAAAAATACCTTATCGGCGGAAGCAATATTCTACCCATTGAAATTGTACCAAATGATTATTGTGGTAACCTTGGAGTTCTATATTATATTGTCAAATGAAGGCAATTATTTGATTGCAAACAGAGCAATAGCAGCATTATTTACGTCATTAATATAATTTTGTGCAGTTTGAAACCAACCTGTGGGACAAGCCACTGAATTTATTGGTACAACAACCATGATGAGATACATTTGAAAAGCAGCATCATAAGAGAGAGAGAGAGAGGAAAAAAGACGTAGAAGTAATGATAACGGTATGCGTATAGAAGAAGTTACATGTATATTGTCATACTTGGCAATAGGAAGCAAGTGGCAAACCATTAAATTTGATTTACTGATGTTTTTTTAACATCCTAGGCATGCTGGACCTCATGCCAAATTTGGAGAAGAAATAACCATTCTATTGAAAGATATTTTAGATAAAATGCAGTGATATTGCATTCATACCAATGTAAAAGACATAAATTATACAAATTTCTAAATTTATCAGAAAAACATAATGGAAGGGAGGTAGACGTAACATTAGACGTCTGTGTCGTATAGGAGGAGCAGTAGCACGAATACAAGGAGAAGAAGAAGAAGAAGAAGAAGAAGAAGAAGAAGAAGAAGAAGAAGAAGAAGAAGAAGAAGAAGAAGAAGAAGAAGAAGAAGAAAAAGGAAGAAGAAGAAGAAGAAGAAGAAGAAGAAGAAGAAGAAGAAGAAGAAGAAGAAGAAAGACGAACAAAGAATTAAAAAGAATTGGTCTTACTTTTTATGTTTTCAGCGAAATACTATAATTACATAACAAGGTACCAAAATATAAGGACATGTTATAATTATATTTACCGTTTTATTCCAATAATGCTAGATACAAGGCTATGGATGTTTACTTGGCCATACAATGGAAACATATATGTAATGGCTCTTTGCTATAATGGGTAAACCATGCATTACCAGGCCTTCAAAAACTCAACTATATCTATCAATTTAAAATTTCCAATGTAACTTACACAGAATATGGGGTACATATGCCTGTAATGACTTTACTGCTACTAACAAGACCAATGTAGGAGACAGTTTTTAGTATTTCCTAATAACGTTTAAACAGATTTTCCATTAGTGTGGGATGGTAAGGTCTTTAAATGTATACAGTTACCCATACACCCGTTCTGTTAGCGTCTGATAGGCAATTTGCATCATTTTGACGCTATTCATTGGCGCTACAATTCACAACTTAAGTGACGCCAAAATGCGGGAAAACATCGTGGGCGACCGGTCACTGATATTTAACTCATTAGCTTCTGACAAAGCAACCCAGTTGTTTGGTCAATTATGGTCCTAATTTCCAATATCAAGTCCTAA
>JZLH01S0234906.1:60774-63373 GCA_001188425.1 Eucidaris tribuloides | reverse complement strand
TTTAAATTCATGATGATGGAGAATTCTCTTCAAATAAATTTGCACACAACAAAGAAATATCTCTTCGAATAACTGAGTGAATTTTAGGCAAATGCTTTAAGCGCCAAATGCAAACTACATGTACAAATATCACTGAAGGTGATTAATACCCCCACCCCATCACGCCCCTGACTTATTACCATAATATGCTGTTACTATGGCAACACGGTTTCCGACACATTCCACAAATGTGTGAAAACCCTATCTTTAATGCTTTGTCCTATCCGTGCGTGGCACCAGGAATAGAAATACGGAGGGAGGGGAGGCGGGGGGGTGGTGGGGCGCGGCGAGGGGGGAGGCAGCTTGAAGCCCTGGAGGTAGCGAGGCGAGGTTGGTCCATGGACGCCCGTCCCGCCCGGATGTAGGAGTGCTGGTGGGTGAGTGGCCTGGTAAAAGGCTGACCTGCTGAATATGTTACCATTAGAGAGCTGTGCGCGTTTGATTTAAAGTTACATTTTTAAAGAAAAAGCTAGATTGAAAAGTTACAAAATGAAAGGTTTCATACAATTCCTGATGACATGGGCTAAATATTCATGATTAAACAAAATCTGAATGAGCATTTAACAACTTATCACATACAAAATGCTCGCAGTGCCAATCGCAAATACACATATTCCTTAATCGCTAGAAAAATAATGGCCAAGGGCATGATCAACCATCATAAAGTGTTTTGCTTTGATTAATCATGTACTCTACGGACTAATATCACCTTGTGGATTTGTCATGAAAGTATACAGTACATACAGGTACAGTAGGACCAAAAACCTTACATCCGTAAATGTTTGATTTATTTTGCTTTAGATCAATGTTACATGTCCACACCAAATCCATGAGCAAGACGAAAACAAACTTCTACAAAATGTAAAAATCATGGTTAGAAACCCATTCCAATAATATTCCCCAGGTAACATGAGTTTCCCTCAGACTCTTGAACTCTACAAATACTCTTGGATCACTATGACCCTCAGATTATGTATTGTATTAGCCACCTCATTCTACGATAAGTACATGTATACCCAATATTATTCTGACAAGTATACATTACATAAAACTTACCATAACTCAGGCCTAAATGTTTAAAACTCATTCCAAAACACACTTTCAATGTCCTGTCAGACCATTACTTTCACACCAAAACCAGAATACTCAAATGTGATTCCTCTGTAGTAGCAGCAGCAGCAGCAGCAGCATTCATGTACATGTATATGTTACATTTTAATCAATTCAATTCAATTTTTTGTTTAAATGAATCATGTCACAGAGTTGCACAAAGAGTACTTCATTTTATATTTCCCAATCCCATCCTGGTACCAAACACGGAAATATATCGACTGTTTTGCCTACTGAACATCATTTATACACAATGCTCTTTCGTGGGATTATTGAATTGCATGGATTCATCCGACTAAATTATAACAATCACAGGTATTCACTTCAATTATTAATCTGTGCCCCCTTTTTTTATTGTTGGTGATGATAAAATATTGACAGTGCAAACGAGCTCTGTAGTTTTACATTACTACAGCATTCAAGCTGAATGGGGGGCCTTGTTGGTAACTCTGATTAATTAAAATAAATGAACATTTTGGCTAAACAATATCACATGGACCAATGATACATACTTATGAAATGTATATGTACCATTCAATTCTCAAATATCAATCAGCTGATTCATAGCAAATCTGAATACAACAACTATGTTGAAATTCAAAATCACTACATTTAAAAATACATGTAAATCCAGGAAACAGACATACAATTGTTGCAAGTTTCCTGCAACATGAAATCCACTTAAAGCTGTTATACATGTATGTTTTATTTTCAATAAAAGGCATTTTATTCAATTGATGCTTTACTGAATAGAATGTATTAGCCCAACTCCAATCAAAATGCACACACATATACACGTTTGTACACGTACATGCACATGCATGCACGCACACTCACACACATAGTACATACACATACACACACACACACACACACACACACACACACACACACACACACACACACACACACACACACACACACACACACACACACACACACACACACACACACACACACACACACACACACACACACACAAACCATATATAGACTGAATGCACAAAAAATGGTTTACAGAAACAAACTGCAGTAGCAGTGCAGTTTTGTTTCAAGGAAATTATGAATAATGTGCAACATACATGTACATGTCAAGTAAATCTGTACTTGCCTTCAGTAAGTTTTATAATTTTATTAATTACAGCAAGAAATAATAATGAACCTAATAACTCAGCACATTTGATTTTAAAGCCTTTTTTGGTTTTCCCCTCCCCCATGTAAAGACATCTGAAATATGATTAGTTTTTGGAAACCAATAATACAAGATTGCGACACTTAATCCAGTTTTACTCTTTACTCTTTAGAATACAGATAAGAATGGTGTACTACATGGCTAATCCCATCTCAATACAAGATTAAGGATTGATACAGAGTACTACCAAGCTATTGTGTACTCACCACCTCTATGGCCGTCTTGAAATGCCCTTCTCCCCGTTTCTCTCGTCATATT
>JZLH01S0234906.1:50774-58274 GCA_001188425.1 Eucidaris tribuloides | reverse complement strand
GTGCGTGCGTGCGTGCGTGCGTGTGTGTGTAACTTGTGTCTTTTGCATCTTGGATTGGCCGCTAGTGCTACACCATTAGCAAATGTGTCTGCACTTTGAACTTACTTTGTTTGTTTCTTTCTTTCTTTCTTTGTTTCTTTGTTTGTTTATTTGTTTGTTTGATTAAATTGTTGGGGTTTTTTCACTGTTTTGTTTTACCCTTTCCTTCTTCTTTTGGTTTATTTTGTATTGAAGTCTCTATTTATAATAAAAAAGTTAATTCTTACATGACTTGTATCACTGTATTTTTACAGATTAATTTTGTACTTTAGCTTTTGATTTACATGTACGTGTAGGTTCCACTATTCTCATTTTGCCTGTAGGTCCATGTACATCCAAATATGAGACTTAGAAAGATTGAAAGGTTAGATTAACATCTGGAAAAAAATCAACTGGAACATTATAAAGTTCAAATCCACCTACAAAATGAAAACACTTCTTGTACATTTTTTTATTGGTACACCATAGTCCATAGCATTATTTTCAGTTTCACACACCCACCCTGTGTATAATTGCTGCTTTTCTATGTTTTCAAGTGCAACAACAAAAAATGAAGGCCTGTGTAAACTTTAATATACAGTACATGTATGTTGAATTTTACTGGCAAATTCATATTCATCTAGTGAAATATGTAACCAGATGAGTTCGTACATCTTCTAAAGGAATCACAGATGTACGAACATCCAGTTTGCCTTTCGAAACAAGAGCGCACATGGAAGAAATGATTACTCTGCACCTGTATCTGTCTCTCCCTTCAACAAGAGGGGGCAGTGTTCATTTGCTGCTCATGTTTTTACACTGTACTTTACAGAACAAACATATACATGCACTGTACTACACACATTATCACATACATGTCATGAGCACTATGATATGATCAGCAAAAATGAACCAAAATTCTCAAGCCTTGTACATTCAAACTGCAGTATATGTGCCCTTCTCTAAATTGACACTTAATTCCTTTTTTTTTTCCTAGATACATGTAAATGCTCCATCACACCACCCAGTCATTAAATGTGTAAAATGTCACTCTTCAAGTCCTTCTTTAACCAAAGCACAGACTCTTCACAAAAATCATACAGACAAATTATACAATTCAAAGTGGCTTTTATTACATTTGGGAGAAATTACATCCAATTATAGAGCACTTTTCATGCCAGTACCTAGAACCAGTGACGATATTTCAAGGTAATACAGACATCAATAATTGCTGGCTCCTGGTTGGAAGGATGGTTTTTGCATAAATTTGTTTACTTGAAGAGAAACGATCCGTCCATAATACCAGTAGTCCAGTAGTGAATCAGTCTGGTGCCCTGATAGAAATTGCTACCCTACAAAGCTTCCCAACAATTTGCCTATCACAATGAGTACTGATAGTGATGTTTTCAAAGTACTTGTGCAGTACTAAACATTTGACAAAGGAATTTACATGTAGACAGCAGAAGCTTTGAACAATGTACTTGATACTTACTTAGTTTTATCCCAAAGTAAGAACTTTTTCCAATCCTGCTATTTTGCTTTAACATGAAATGCAAAATATTTGACCCCCCCCCCTTCCAATTGATGAAAGTAAATTGTCAGAAAAATAGAGTACTCTCATCATTGATCAACCCACATACAATGGCCAATTTAATTTCAATTGAATATACATGTATTCAATCATGGACCTAAGTAACAAATACTTACATGTACATTGTAGGTCCATGGTTTCAGAAAAGTTCCATCAAAAACAAGAATGAATTGGCAAACCTGCATAACGTGTTTCCTTCATGGCAGATTAACTTTGAACAAAAACAACACATTAGTCATTCCCTTTCAATCATCATAACAGTGCAAAATAGACATTAAAGTGATAGGCTAACATTGTGGAGCTTCAATTTAAAAAATTGTCAAATTTTGATATCTGAACTACATAGTAGTGTTCAATTTGTTCATATGGACAAATAAACACCCTAGAATAAACTAGAGCAATTCGGCTGTGCGCAGCCGATGGGGTATGCCTCCGCACCCCCGTTCAATTCCAAACTTTGAATGCATGGTGCATCGTAACCTTTGACCATTCAACTTTGAAATTCCATTTATGCCCTATAATACATACTTCACCAAAATTACATCAATATCCGATAGCTGTTCTCAAGTTATCGTGGTAAAGATATTAAGTATGGGTCCTCGTGACCTTTGATCCTTTAACCCCAAAATATGATCAGTTCATTGGTACCTTATAACACTTACATGTACTTCACCCCAGTTACATCAATATCCGATAAGCCGGCCTCATGTTATCGTGGTAAAGACACGAATTATGGAGCCTTGAGACCTTTGACCTTTGACTATTTAACCCTGAAATCTGATTGTTTCATGGGTCATGGGAGTACCTCTATATACATAACTTCACCCAAAGCTACATGGACAATCCAACAGCCCGCTCTCAAGTAATTTGCGATAACGACCCGAAATCAAGATATATTTTAGGCCAATAACCTTTGACCTTTTGACCTTCTGAACTCCAAAAATCTAATCAGTTCATTGGCTGGCTCATAATACATACTTCACCAAGTTACATGAAATCCACTGACTGTTCTCAAGTATCGCGGGTAACGAGCCCAAATCAAACATACTTTAGGCCCCGTGACCTTTGACCTTTGACCTTTCAGCGTCCAAAATCTAAGTCCAGGTTTATTGGTGCTTATAATACATACTTCACCCCCAGTTACATTGACAATCCGTCAGCTGCTCTCAAGTTTCGCAGTAACGAAGCCCGAATCAGAACATATTTTTAGGCCCGCTGACCTACTTGACCGTTTCAGGTCCAAAATTCTTAATCAGTTTATGGTGCCTCCTATAATACTACTTCACCAAGTTACATGACAATCAACTGACAGTTCTCAATTATGCGCGGGTAACGAGCCCAATCAGAATATTTATAAGGCCCGGTGACTTGACCTTTGACCTTTTCAGCGACCAAAATCTAATCAGGTTTATTGGTGCCTTATAATACATACTTCATCCAAGTTACATACAATCCGATCAGCCGCTCTTCAAGTTATCCGTGTAACGAGCCCAAATCAGAACATATTTTAGGCCTGTGACCTTTGATTTGACCTTTCAGCCCCAAAATCTATCAGTTCGATTGGCTGGCTCATGTACATACTTGGTCTAGTTACATCAAAACTCGGATCCTGGGGGTTTTCAAGTTATTCGCGGTAACGAGCCAATCAGACATATTTTAGGTCCCGGTGACCTTTGGACTTTGACCTTTCAGGTCCAAAATCTTAATCAGTTCATTGGGTGACTCATATTCATACTTGGGTCCGTAGTTACATCAAAAATCGATCGGGGGTTCTCAAGTTATCGGTTAACGAGAGGCAAACATCAGACATATTTTAAAGGCCCGGGTAGACCTTTGACCTTTGACCGTTCAGCTCCAAATCTTACTCAGTTTCATTGTGGCTTCATAGTACATACGTTTGGTCCTTAGTTTACTATCACAAATCGGATCGGTGGTTCTCAAGTTATCGCAGGTTAACCGAGATCGGTAACGGACGACGGAGGACGGCCGGACGGAAAGACGACGACGACGGACGCACGGACGGACAACCGGAAACTAATGCCTCCGGCAACTTTCGTTTCGGAGGGCATCAAATTTGCGAAAGTTACACTGCCAATGCCAAGTTAATGCATGAATAAACAATTAAAACTCGGGGCGAAGTTTAAATAGCGTTGGTGTAAACACCAGTAAGTCTATGTGAGAAAAATGGGCAGGTGAATCCGATCCAAACTTATGATTTTCCACTTTTTTTAAGCACTTAAATAATCATTTTGAAATACAATTTTTCAGGGCGTCATTTTTAATCTTATCAAAGACAAATGGGAACATGGAATCATGTAGCTCAGATTTTTTTAACTGTCGGTAAATGTTAGCCAATACCTTTACCAAACTTCACTCTAATTTTTTAATTCGCAGCCAGTGCCAATTTAATGACTTTGTGAGTGACAATTCAGTCCAATAAATTTGCACATTATACAATTTTTTTTTTAACACCAAGGACACCTCAATGAAGCAAATAAAAATATTTGGGATATTGATACAAAAACACAATTGTATATGTTTGTTTAGAAGGGTCAAATTAGGTATTCAAATAATAAAACAGTACTGGTATGCAATTTACATCACGGTTTGTATGCTATTATAGGCCTTACATTGTATACATTTCAAGAAATTCCCTGACTTTCCATGTTTTTCCACAGCAGAAAACTGTAAAAATTTATAACCATTTTCACATTGCTAATGTGTGGTATAAAAATAAAACCATCGCATTCTAGCAAGCTCCCAAATCAAGGCGTAAGTTTAAAAATATATACATGTATATATAGAATAAATTATTTTCCCTAGACTTTCCCTGGACTTCTGCCCCTCTGAAAAGTGGTTTCAAATTTCCTGATTTTCATGAAATTCAAGGACCCGTACAACACCCTTTTACTGTTTTACAAGCGACAACAGAGGTATTTTCCAGAGCAGAAAACTGTTACCGTTACTTTTTATATGACCATTATCACATTGTAATGTGTGTAAAAAGATTATCATCACAATCCTAGCAAGCTGCCCAATTGAGCCGTCATTTTTAAAAAGTATAATAAATCCTGCTTTCTTTCCGGACTTCTTTGCTTCTGATTATTATTTTTTTTTTAATTTCCCTGACTTTCCAGAAATGTCCCTGACTGTAGGCTCGTACAAACCCGTTTACCTATTACACGGTCCAGGTCGGTTGATTAATAGGCAAGCGTTCACCCTGACGTCAAGTTGCGTTTTAATAAAAGCAGAATTATAGAGAAACATATTAGTTGAAGTTTGGCGAAAATCACCAAAATAATAACAGAGGTTATGAAGCTTCAAAGTTTACATTTTTGTACGTCAACTTGGAGGCATATGTCATGTAATATAAATTCCCTGGCATTTTAATATATTATCAAAAACATTTATTTAGTATAGGGCTTCTGTGAGAAAAACCCATTCAATTTATCATGACCCGTTAAATAATGCAATCTATGGAATTTATATTACGGTACATGCATATAGGAGCTGCTCGCATGTGATGTTCACAAAAATTTAAAAACTTTCGAAGAATTCTTCACTACTCTGTTATTCTTGGTAGATTTTCACCACAAACTTTCATAATATGTTTCTCTCATTTTTCTGCTTTATTAAACAACTTGATCAGGAGTTGACTTGCTTAGCATGTAGTATCAACAACTACTAACATCTGTAACACTGTATACATGCTAACCAGGCAACACCCTCCGACTACTCTGGCCTCCCCCCTTCCTATTGCCATCCAAAGCAATACCAACTGTGTAGATGTAGGTACAATCGAATGTAAGTTTGTGTTTCAAACATTCTATCACAATTTACAATGCGACACTAGCTTTCATGAGATGAAATGAGGGGGCGGGGGGGAGGGTACGGTATTACCCTTTGTTACAATGCTTGGCATTTGGGAGGTCATAAGCTGTACCTGCTTTCTTGTTAACATTTACAGTCAGAGTACGTGATTGTACTGGATTATTTGGTTCTGCCCTCAATCAAACTACTTGATACCTTCCCTGAATAGATAGCAGTTGGAAGTGTTTAGAAACCAATGGTAGAACTAAGACAGCCAGCCGATGAAGGAAATGTCTATTACTGCAGCGACTTCCAAAAAAACATACTGGGCCACTCACAGCAGTTTTGTTTTGCTTTGTTCTTTTGGTTGGGAAATGCAGTTGATGCATGAAAATTCGAGCAAACACATTTCACTCGCTTACCATAAAAATCAACAACAACATGTACTGTACAACAAAGCTTCAAAAGCTGTAATGTTCTCACGGATGCTCAAGCGGCATTTAAAGACACTAGTTATAACAGTGTGGAACCTATTTAAAAAATAGTCAACATTTGCTATCTGAACATATCTGGTTTAGTCGTATTGGATGGGCAAATAAACAGCCGTTAGAATGCATAAACTTTACAGCAATTTATTTGCGGTCCTCGTAAAATGATGTACAGATCAAAATCGGCGGCCATGAATTAAATCTCAGCTGATAGAAAATTTTGCTTATACAGCAGTCGGTGGAAGGGAAAACCTGGGAATGATCACTCAATGATTTTTCACTTTTTAGAAGCACTTAATGATCATTTTAAATGCAATTTATTCAGGAATCAGTTTTAGACCTTATCAGAGACACAGTTTAGCACGTGGGGAATGCACGTAGCTCAGACATTTTTAAACTGGAAACGTGTTATACGATGCCTGTAACACATGAATGTACTGTTAGTGTCAACAATTTTCTCCTTTTCATTATTAGTCTGTCCTCATTCTGACTTCATAAATCTCCAAAATTTCTCTTTTTTCTTTTGCCGTCTATTTTCCCCCTTATTGGGGATATTTCTACAGTCCTGCTTCACAGAGAAAAATGTAAACAAACTTAATATTTTTGTTATTGAAACAAAGGGTGCGGGCATTTCACTGAACCTAACATGAATTTTGTCCAATGCCTCGAATTTATTTATTTTTATTTCTTTTTATATGGGGGCTGACAAGGATCTGGGCCATAATTCAAAATTTTCAATGAAAAACATCAACATTCCATAATAATGGGTCGCGAACTTGGATCAAATTTAAAATATCATTTAATTCAATTTGGTATGATATAGTAATGGTGTTAAAGCCAATTTGACCTTTTAATGGTTTTACAAATTGGTATTTCCTACTATTTAATTTCATTTTGTTTGCTATGTCCACTGCTTCTTAATTTTGCCTCTTTTGCAAATTTCATTTCTTATGTTTTTTCTTTATCCAGCCTTCATGTTCCTTGATTACTCTTCATCTTGTACGGATCTTTCATTACGTTTTCCAATTTCTTATACTTTTTACTTTTGTTTACTACTTCTTTGTTTTTCTTGAAATTGCATCAAACCATTCCTCAATTTTCTTGTGTATGTTCCATCTTTTTTCATTTCCTTATCTCTTTCCAACATCTTTTGTTGTGTAATTATCAATCTTCATTTTTTTTTTCCACTCTCCGGCTTTCTATTTTTTCCCTATACGATCATCTTTCGGTGCAAGTCTTCTTATAATTCTTCATCTCTTATATTCTTCTGTTTATAATCTTTCTTAATCTGGTATTTTTTCAAATATCTTCAGTGTCTGTTTCCATTCAACATTCTACATCTCCCTAATCTTTAAATGCCTTCCTCAATTATTCATCTTTTTTTCATTTTCTTATTACTTATTATTCAGCGTAGGAAATTAACCCAGGGCGAACGCGGCGATTTAGCCCTTGGCAAAGCGCCCCAAATCGCCCCCTAAAATCCCCAACTTACCATTCTTTGGGGGACCAATTTCTTCAGGAATCGCCCTCAGGATTGCCATGAAAAATTTACATTTTTTTTTATCATGGCCATTTGATGTAGAAATGAATTTA
>JZLH01S0234906.1:28291-50749 GCA_001188425.1 Eucidaris tribuloides | reverse complement strand
GGAGGCATAAAAAGTTTGGAAAGTTACACTGCCAATGGCAAGTTATGCATGAATAAACAATTAAAACTCGGGGCGAGTTTAAATAGCGTAGGTGTACACACAGTAAGTCTATGTGAGAAAATGGGCAGGTGAATCCGATCAACTTATGATTTTCACTTTTTTAAAGCACTAAATAATCATTTTGAAATACAATTTTTTCAGGGCGTCATTTTTAGATCTTATCAAAGACAATGGGAACATGGGGAATCATGTAGCTCAGATTTTTTTAACTGTGGTAAATGTTAGCCAATACCTTTAACCAAACTTCACTCTATTTTTTTAATTCCAGCAGTGCCCAATTTAATGACTATTGTGAGTGAACAATTCAGTCCAATAAATTTGACATTATACAATTTTTTTTTAACACCAAGGACACCACTGAACAAATAAAAATATTTGGGAATATTGATACAAAAACACAATTGTATATGTTTGTTTAGAAGGGTCAAATTAGGTATTCAAATAATGAAACAGTACTGGTATGCAATTTACATCACGGTTTGTATGCTTTATAGGCCTACATTGTATACATTTTCAAAATTCCCTGACTTTCCATGTTTTTCCACAGCAGAAAACTGTAAAAATTTATAACCATTTTCACATTTCTAATGTGTGTAAAAATAAACCATCGCATTACTAGCAAGCTCCCAATCAAGGGTAAGTTTAAAAATATATACATGTATATATAGAATAAATTATTTTCCCTGACTTTCCCTGACTTCTGCTTCTGAAAAGTGTTTTCAAATTTCCTGATTTTCCAGAAATTCCAAGACCCGTACAAACCCCTTTTACTGTTTACAAGGACAACAGGGTATTTTCCAGAGCAGAAAACTGTTACCGTTACTTTTTATGACCATTATCACATTTGTAATGTGTGTAAAAAGATATCATCACAATCCTAGCAAGCTCCCAATTGAGCGTCATTTTTAAAAAGTATATAAATCCCTGACTTTCCCGGACTCTTTGCTTCTGAATTTTTATTTTTTTTTTAATTCCCTGACTTTCCAGAAATTCCCTGACCTGTAGGCTGTACAAACCCCGTTTACTATTACACGGTCCACAGGGTCGGGTTTGATTAAAGGCAAGGTTCACCCTGACGTCAAGTTGGTTTTAATAAAAGCAGAATTATAAGAGAAACATATTAGTGAAAGTTTGGCGAAAATCCACCAAATAATAACAGAGTTATGAAGGTTCAAAGTTTACATTTTGTGACGTCACATGCGAGCATATGTCATGTAATATAAATTCCCTGAGCATTTAATATATTATCAGAAACATTATTTCGTATAGGCTTCTGTGAGAAAAACCCATTCAATTATCATGACCCGTTAAATAATGGCAATCTATGGAATTTATATTACGGTACATGACATATAGGGAGCTGCTCGCATGTGATGTCACAAAATTAAAACTTTGAAGATTTCTTCATAACTCTGTTATTCTTTGGTAGATTTTCACCAAACTTTCACTAATATGTTTCTCTCATTTTTCTGCTTTTATTAAAACCAACTTGACGTCAGGGTGAACCTTGCCTTTAAGCATGTAGTATCAACAACTACTACACATTGTACACTGTATACATGTACCAGGCAACACCCTCCGACTACTCTGGCCCCTCCCCCTTCCCTATTGCCATCCAAAGCACATACCAACTGTGTAGATGTAGTGTACAATCGAAATGTAAGTTTGTGTTCAACATTCTATCACAATTTACAATGCGACACTAGCTTTCATGAGATGAAATGAGGGGGCGGGGGGGAGGGTACGGTATTACCCTTTGTTACAATGCTTGGCATTTGGGGAAGGTCATACATGTACCTGCTTTTGTTAACATACAGTCAGAGTACGTGATTGTACTGGATTATTTGGTTTTGCTCAATCAACTACTTGTACCTTCCCCTGAAAGCATAGCAGTTGGAAGTGTAGAACCATGGTAGAACTAAACAAGCCAGCCATGAAGGAAATGTTATACTTCAGCGACTTCCAAAAAACATCTGGGGCCACTCACCAGCAGTTTTGTTTGCTTTGTTCTTTGGTGGGAAATGCCAGTGATGCATGAAAATTCAGCAAACACATTTCACTCCTTACCAAAATCACAACATACATGTACTGTACACAAAGTTCAAAATGTAATGTTCTCAGGATGCTCAAGGGCATTTAAAGACACTATATAACAGTGTGGAAGCCTTATTTAAAAAATAGTCAAACTTTGCTATCTGACATATCTGGTAGTGTTTGGATGGGCAAATAAACACCGTAGAATGCAAAACTTTACAGAGTTATGCGGTCACTCGTAAAATATGTACAGATCAAAATCGGCACATGAATTAAATCTCAGCTGATAGAAAATTCTGCTATACAGCAGTCTGTGGAGGAAAACGGGAATGATCACTCAATGATTTTCACTTTTTAGAAGCACTTAATGATCATTTTAAACTGCAATTTATTCAGGACTTCAGTTTTAGACCTTATCAGAGACACCAGTAGCATGGGGAATCACGTAGCTCAGATTTTTTAAACTGGAAACAGTGTTATACGATGCCTTTAACAATGAATGTACTGTAGTGTCAACAATTTTCTCCTTTCATTATTAGTTCTGTCCTCATCTGCTTCATAAATCTCCAAATCTTCTTTTCTTTTGCCGTCTATTTTTTCCCCCTTTTGGGGGATATTACTACAGTCCTGTTCACAAGAGAAAAATGTAAACAAACTTAATATTTTGTTTTGAAACAAAGGGTGGGGCATTTCACTGACCTAACATGAATTTTTCCAGCCTGAAATTTATTTATTTTTATTTCTTTTTATATGGGGCTGACAAGTCTGGCATAATTCAAAATTTTCAATGAAAACATCAACTTCCATAATAAATGGGTCGGAACTTGGATCAAATTTAAAAACTCATTTAATTCAATTTGGTATGTATATGTAATGGTGTTAAAGCAATTGACTCAATGGTTTTACAAATTGGTATCCTACTATTTAACTTCATTTTGTTTTGCTATGTCCACTGTTCTTAATTTTGCCTCTTTTGCCAAATTTCATCTTTGTTTTTGTCTTTATCCAGCTTCATGTTCCTTGATTACTGTCATCTTGTACGGATCTTTCTTACGTTTTCCATTTCTTTACTTTTACTTTTGTTACTACTTCTTTTGTTTTTCTTAAATTGCATCAATCCATTCTCAATTTTCTTGTGTATTGTTCCATCTTTTTCATTTCCTTCTCTTCCAACATCTTTTTGTTGTGTAATCTTCCAATCTTCATTTGTTTTCTTCCACTCTCCGGCTTTCTATTTTTTCCCATACGTCATCTTTCTGTGCAAGTCTTCTATAATTCTTCATCTCTTATATCTTCTTTGTTTATAATCTTTCTTAATGGTATTTTTTCAAATTCTTCAGTGTCTGTTTCCATTCAACATTCTCATCTCCCTAATCTTTAAATGCCTTCCTCAATTTTCATCTTTTTTTCATTCTTCTTATTACTTATTATCAGCGTAGGAAATAACCCAGGGCGACGGGCGATTTAGCCCTTGGCAAAGCCCAAATCGCCCCCTAAAATCCCCAATACCCAATTCTTTGGGGCGACCATTTCCTTCAGAATCGCCCTCAGATTTGCCATGAAAAATTTCACATTTTTTTTATCATGGCATTGATGTAGAAATGAATTCAATGGTTGCTTTTATGGATAAAGCACCAGCTAAAACATCAGCAATCTTTCATTGCATTCTTCAAATTCTGATGTGCAATGAAAAAGTAGCCCCAGTGGTAGAAAAATAGCCCCCCCCCCAAATTTTAAAATAGCCCCAAGGCTCTAATAAAAATCGCCCTTAAAAAAAAAATAATTCTTACCCTGCTTATTATCCTGACCTATAGATCCATTTTCTCTGTAATTTGTTGTATACATGTACATACATGTATTCTATGTAAGCGCTATGGTACATGTACATTTGTGATGTACATACATGTAAATACTTGTTATTATTACATTTTTTTTTTCACTGATCTATTTTCCAGTGCCATGATCCTTCACTGCATCAAACATACAGGCACCGGTGGAGAGAGCATATTGGTGGACATTATTTCTTCTTCTTCTTCTTCTTCTTCTTCTTCTTCTTCTTCTTTATTTTGTTTTGACTTCACATTCTCATCAGCTTCTTCACACCTTCTCTCTTTCTTCATCTTTATTGTCAGTCTTCTTCCCTTCTTCATCTTTTATTATTCCATGCTTTATTTAAATCCTATTCACGTTTTCTTTCATCCTTATTCTTTTTGTATGTACAGAACTTATTTCATTTTTCATCTTTCTTTCATTCTCAGATGACTTCAGCATTAAGTTTGTGTTTCCTCCATTACCATCTTCCCAGCTTTGGCAGTTTATCGGTTGTCCAGCAGAAAGGCCATAGTATATGTTCCTGGCAGAAGGGCCTTAACAGCAAGCCTAAATTTTCTCTAATTCAAGAAATATTGCCTTACATGTATTTGATAATTTGCACTTAACAGACTGACAGAAGGATCTAACAACTACTTCGCTTTCATGTGAAAAGAGCCAATGGTTTTTAAGTTAGAGACAATTTAGTGGTAAAGGGCCTTCTGCCGGGAACATAAACGTACACTAGGACCCTTCTGCCAGGCAACCAAGGAGTTATCATTTTATTTTAAAAATGAGAAAAATCCAGAGGATCAGCCCATAGCCACAGTACAATACAGTAAGCCATCACCATGGCAACCAGGTCCACATCTACTTCAGACGATGGACACCATATGTGTCATTCAATTCAATGCATTGCAACTGAGGACTGGCATGTACTGCAGGACTCGACACTAGCACTTACCCGCTTGCCCGGGGCACATAAAATTTCATGTCAGGCAAGTAAAAACTCAAAATGTTATCATTTACTTGCCCAATTGGGCAAGTAAAATTTTAATCACGAAATGAGCAAAACACGTCCAAAAACTTTCCAACAACAAACAAAATATATCTAAAACTTTGTGTTCAATTAATTTGTAGTAAACTTCATTCATTGTACTTCATTTTATGACTATTTTAAATTTATAAATCACACTTTTTTGCAACCCCAAGGATTAAAATAACAAACATCCAAAAAGGCCTTATTGGTTAAAATAAGAAGGAACACTTTTTTGATTATTGTTTATTTTCGGGCAAGTAAAAATCTGAGAGTGATAACTTCACTTACCCAAAGGGCAAGTTGAAAAAAAAAATGTTAGTGTGGAGCCCTGTGTACTGTATCCAGGGCTTGACACTAGCACTTGCCTGTTTGCATGCTTGCCCAGGGCAAGTAAATTATGCTTCTGGGCAAGTAAAAATGTTCAACTCTAAAATCAAGAGAGAAATAAAGACTTGTATTTAGCATGAATTACATAAAACTGAATATTGATATCTTATTCAAACCACCTTTTCCAAAACGGTTCACTATTCAGCTGCAACTACAGTGTATACTCAGTGCCAGTATAATCTGGTGTACATAGTTTTTGTGTTATCAATAGTAAAATACCAAACTTGACAAATCTTTTTTAATGCATAGTATAATGTATGTTGTATTGTATTGTATAATTAATGTATGTTGTATTGAGAAAACACAATATGAGCAGAATTCATTCCTTACCATAAAGCTACATTATACTCTGCCTAGTTTCATACAGGGCTCCACACTAACTTTTTGGCTGGTTGCCCAATCGGGCTAGCAACTTTGTTTTCATTCATTTAATTGCCCAAACAAAATTTTTAATTGCCGAAGTGAATAAAATACTCGATAAATGTGTTGCATTAGCGAGGCTTGTTCAAAGTGTTTTTACACTCTTACTTAATTTGAATTTTTTTACAAAATTGAGACTGAATTGAAAGACAAAAGTCTTTAATACTGTCTTAATTTCAGAGAGAAAAATTTCTACTTGCCTATTCGAACAAGTAAAATTGATTTCCAGATACTCTTACTTGCCCCAGGCAAGCTGGCAGGTGCTACAGTAGTATGAGCCTTGTTTAAAGACACTATATAACATTGTGGAAGGCCCGTTTAGAAAAATTTCAAACTTTGCTAATGTATGATGCTATCTGACATATCCGACAGAGTTTGAATGGACAAATAAAAACCCTAGATCACAAAAGTTTAGACAGTTATGCTGTCACTAGTAAACTATTGTCAGATAAAAATTGGCACACAAATTATTCTCAGCCGATGAAAATTCTGGAATGGTCTCTCAATGATTTTTACTTGTTTAAAACACTTAATGATATTTTGAACTGCAATTTTTTCAGGGTTTCATTTTTAGACCTTATCAGAAACACTAGTAGCATAGGGAATCATGTACATGTAGCTTACTTCTTTTTAAATGGAAACATTGTTATGCCTTTAACAGTTTAACACCATAACCTTCCTACTTGTACCTTTTGCCCATTTATGGTACAATAATGCCTAGCAGCGAACAATACCACATCATCATCACAAAACGTCTCACCTTCTTTTGTGGCTGTAATCTCACTCAAGAGATGATAGATCAAGTCAATGGTCTCCTGCTCTGTACTCATACTTCTGGTGATCGTGCTTCACTGAACTCCTCCAAGTAATTACTGTACTATCTCATCTCAGTGGGCGGTGGATGCGTGCTTTTAAGATTTACTCAGCTGAGCTGAAGGAGCTTTAATGTCCTGGGTTTACCCTTAATTGTCCTTAAATGCTGTATACACAGTACTAGGCAATATTAGGGATAAAGCAGCACCATACAGCAATCTGAGAGATAGTATACTGTACTGTACATCTCAACCAGAAGATATATACAGTGTACATGTAGCTCCAAGTGTCATCAGCTCAGCTAATTTGCATAGATGTAGTGACTTCTAAGGAGCTTTCCAATATCCTTAAATGCTGTCCTTAAATGATGTATACATGCACTGTATTTGGCAAGACTAGGAAAAAGCAGCACCGTCAAGCCATCCGAAAGACAGTATACGAGCACTGTACGTCTCAACCACAAGATATACAGTGTAGCTCCGAGTCTCATCAGCTCAGCTAATTTGCATAGATGTAGTGATTTCTAAGGAGCTATCCCGATATTCCAAAACTGCGCTTTTACACGACGGGGGACGCCATGACTACTAGCAGCAGGATTCTGGGAATCCATGCGGAAGAGTGCAGTAATCGGGAGCCATCTCCACTGCCAGCACGAGACATCATCTGTTGCTAGTCGCATCAATTGACGGCCAAAGATGCGGCCCGAGAGCTTTGATGAAGCTGCAACATCACCGTGACACAAGAGACATTCCCAAGATTTGCGTGATATATTAGCATACAGACAGCAAGTAATTATGCACGCTGATCGGAGCATTAAGCACTACATGTAGTAGCAGTTCCAGAGCCTTGTGTCGGTCTAGATGTCCAGGTAGATGCAATTCTGCCATCGCCATAAATATTTATTGACAATATATCTCTGAGCTTTACTTGCAACTCATGGCTGAGGAGACACACACACACACACACACATAAACACATACACACACTCAAACACACATACACAAGCAGTTACACACACTCCAAGGAGTCTGCAAGCACACAATACACAATACACCGTTTGCAAATAATAACTCTATTATCTGTCTATATGAGTTCTCCGTGCACGTGCATCAAGGACCGTTGATTGATGAAGCTGTATACAAGTAGGCTTCGCATATTGACTAATACCAGTATTGCACTTCCAAGTTCTTCCATAACAGTAGGGTGCTCTGATAAGACTTTTTGCGTGTTTTCAAGGACTGTTCAAGTGGCATTGCACGCTTTATTTTATTTTCATAAAGGGGTATATTTATTCAAACTGTGAGTACAGGTGTAGAATGAAAGATCATAGATGGCAAGGGCAAAAGGGCATCATGTGTTCAATTTGGGTGCAAACACTTGAATACATGTACCCTTAAAGGTAAATGACATAATTGGGGGTAGTCCTCAACGTGGTCTGAAACTAATCTAGAATCAGGTAAACTAAGCAAGGATTCTCCTGTGAAAATCTAGTAGAAGTCAAACGTTATTAACTCATTCTAAAATAACTAATATCCCTAACTAACATCCCTCCTGGCAGGCAAACCTGATGTGTGGCTCTCTATGGGTCCTATTTTTATCGTGCCCCGATAGAATTAATGTTTATGCTCGATTCTCCTCAAGTTAACAAATTGCAGACAAGTCCTTCCACCTGGGAGATCCACTCCAGCTGGCGTATAGTTGGTATATATTTCAACTCATTTGGTTCTTGGGGCATTTTCAAGTGTTCCCTATAATGTCACTGACCTTTAAGTACCCTTAACTCTTAACATGCCTCTATGGATTCTGGTCTTAACCAGTGCAGATCTGCGACTTCAGCAGGCTAAGAATTAACCGTTTAGGGATCGTACCCAGCACGTGCCGCCCAGTTGTCAGAATCTTTCACAGAAATGTTTTCAAGTATAACCTTTGTTATATGGTCATATTCTACATGCTATACAGAGTGTTTTGAAAAAAGAGGAACCCACCTTCCACCAGAAAAATCCAATAAACATAATTATGTTTATTGCAATACGTCATCGCAAAGATAATTTATTAGTCTTTCATTTGATAACATATCTGTAATAATTAAGCCTTGAGTTATCAAATTGCAAACATTTGAAATAAGTATTAAATGTTAAAACTGCTTTGTGCACAAGATTTAGATCTATTCATCAACATGGTCACAGATGGTTATTTAATAAGGTGAGATCGCAGTGAATTAGCGGTGGGCGATATTTTGATACTATCGAAATTAGACAATGTTGAAAAAATATTGAATATTGAATCTTTTATTATGAAAACCTAATGGTGTAAAATGCATACACTGCAGTGGGAGGGACCAAGAAATCCCCATAGCTCTATGAATACTCTGCACACGAGTGCTTCTGCCTGTGATACATGTAGGTAGAAACAGGGAGGTGGGAATACTTGAGAGACTTCCATGCTGTCCAGCTATCAAACTTGTGGTATCAAATGCAGTAGTGCGTGTAGTGTAATTGTCAACAAATATTGTCAACATGCCCGCCAAAAATGCTACAGTGTATTTATAAACAGTCAGCACCATGATTCTCCTGATCTAGTTACAAGAGGGTTTTCAGAAAACAACATTGTTTTGACCATGTTTTGATAACAGCCTTACAGGGTGAACTGTCAATTTAAGCCTAAAATAGATTTATCTTATTCATCACACATCTGTTTTTCAACTTCTAATGTGTTACGACGATGTTTTTTCCACGATAATCGAATGTGGTTTAGATCAAATTTCGCCAGCTCTACAGTGAATTATTTAGCATCTTGTTTATAGTGAGTGTTAATGTTCAGTAGTCACTTACTGCTTGTGCTCAGATTTGATCCATGAAAAACAGTGTCTACAACTTATTTTTCCACGGATGGGGGGGGGGCTTACTTTAAAGGGACACTACGCTGTTGGTCTTATGGTACCTTTTAACTAGCATAATTGAACAAATGTGGCTAATCTGGGATAGTAAGAAGTACAGTAATAAGTTAATAACCCTCCTCAAAAATTTCAAATAACTCAAGTTTTCTGATTATTCTCTTTCTACCTCCATGGGCATACCAAGGCTGCTTCAAAATTAAGATAGGCCCACGGTAAATAATTTTTCTTCCACCTACCCCCCCCCCCAAAAAAAAAAACAAACAAACAAACAAGAGACTAAAATACAAGTGTACAACTGGTGTTTATTTTTTTGTTTTCAACAGAAAAACTGTTGCTTTAAATTGCATTCAAGTCAATTCATACAAATCACATAAAATTAGATTGTTCAAAGTGAGTGTTAAAGATGTCACTTTTACTACTTGTGCTCACCTTTGATCCATCTCATAACATTAAAATCATGTCATCTACATCTAGTTTTGAAAGAGCTCAAATATAAACCATTTTCAATTAATCACACTTTGAAAGATTCCTTTATGTTTATAGGTTGACAAGGCCCTACTGTTATATTTTACCACAAATATGGACAATAAATCATTCTCCAATCTAAACATACAGGTACCAGCTTGCACCAGTGACACATCATTAGGAGTCAAATAACCTACCATATCTACAGTGGCCACCCAACTTGACCCAAGGGAAACAATTAATAGTTGGTTGTTCTAGGATTGTTTTAATATTCAACTTTCAAGGAACAAAAATATTTTGAACCAAACATTCATGCCTGAACTGATGAAATCATTGATTTACTCATTAAAGCTGAAATTATTTCACATACATGTAGAATGAATAATAGGAATGCACAATTTTGGCCTTGTACATGTATAAGAATCGCACAGTGTCAAGCTACCACAATGACAATCAAGGTACAATTTGATTGACTGTTTCCAAAATGAGAAAAGGAAAAATAGAATATTAAGTGAAAACTGTTTCTATTTCTATGCTTATAAATAGAAAAATGGTCATTGTTCTTCATGATTTGGGTCAAAACTTCAGTAACTGTAAACCTGTTTTTTTTTATATTTCTGTCTAAGTTACAAATTTGATTTTTCCCATTTTTCCTTTTAAAACTGGGAAAATTTGCAACTTTTTAATTCATTTTCTCATTTAATTTGCCAGAAATTAAGAAATTAATAACTTCCTCTTTTTTTTCAATTCTAGTTTCAAAATTGAATACATCTTCTGATTTGCTTTTCCTTCAAATTTCTATTGTTCAATACATTACTCAAAGCAAAAGTGGAAAAAAAAACTAGAAAAGTTCGACTGCATGCAGTCGATGGGTATGCCTCTGCCCTGTGCGCCCACTATGTAGGAGCTAACAACCTGATTATATCAACAGTTAGCACTCCTAACTGAAGCTATAGGTTTGACACAAAGTTCATTGACCTTTGACCCTTGACCCTGAACGTTGACTCCTGTGACTCTACCAAAATATTTGTCTTTTGGTTTTGAACCTAACCGCCAAATTACATGTACATCAACAGTGAGCACTCTTTACTGAACTTATGGGCAGAAAATAGCATTTTGGGACAAAGTTCATTGACCTTTGACCCTTGACCTTTGACCCCTGTGGCTTACAAATATTTGTCTTTTGGTTTTGACCTAACCAACCAATTACAACAACAGTGGAAACACTCCCTTACTGAACTAATAGGCAGAAATGGAATTTTAGGACAAGTTCATTGAACCTTTGACCCTTGACTTGACTTTGAACCCATGTGACTCTACAAAACTATTTGTCTTTTGGTTTGAATCCTAACACCAAATATACATCAACGTGAGCACTCCTACTGAAGTTATTAGGCCGAACGGAGGATTTCTGGGACAAGGTCATTTTCACCTTTGACCTTGACCTTGACCTTGACCCGTGCCTCTACCAAAAATTGTCTTTTGTTTTAACCTAACACCAAATTATATAAGTAAGCACTCCTAACTGGAGTTTTTACATGTTAGGCAGAAAATGGCATTTTAGGACAAAGTTCATTGACCTTTGACCTTTGACCCTGGACCTTTGACCCCTGTGACTCTACCAAAATATTTGTCTTTTGGTTTTAAACCTAACCACCAAATTACATCAACAGTGAGCACTCCTAAATGAAGTTATAGGCAGAAAATGGCATTTTAGGACAAAGTTCAATGACCTTTGACCTTTGACCCTTGGATTTGTCCCAAAATCTATTCAATTCATCCTTGCCTAGTGGTCTACCCTTGGTCCAAGTATCATCAAAATCCCTCCAGCCGTACTTCAGTAATCTTGTTCACAAGAAAGTGTGGACGCATGGACGTACGGACCCACGGACGTACGGACGCTACGACGTACGGACGCTACGACGTACGGACGGACAACCCGAAAACATAATGCCTCCGGCTCCCTTACGGGGCGGAGGCATAAAAATCAGGTGTAATCAATTTGAAACCAGAATTGAAATATGACATTAGAAAGTGTTTCAATTTTTCAATTTCATCCAATTTCAATTTGGATGGGAAAAAACTGAAAACAGTCTTGCTTAGACAGAAAAATGACAAAAAAAATAATTTTATCAATACATGATGACATACGCGGTACCCCGGGATACCAACTAGAAATCCGCCATTTTGTCGAATTATTTATTATTTGGGTTACAAAATTATGTGAAAGTTATGTAATAAGTGTTAGAATTACAAATTTAGTTTCATTTTTAACCATTTTTCGTAAGTTTATGCCTTTTTGATGTGCACTTACGCAGGTTCTGCATCATAAACACTGATTTCAGTGATCATAACTGAAGAAAATACATTTTTGGACACAAGAGCTGAAGAGGGTGCTGCACAACGCAGTACACCGGGGTACAATGGTACCCCGGGCCGGGGTAGCGCGTGGTGCATCACATGTATTTCATGATCAATATCTGAATTTCTGACATAAATCATGAATGACTGTTATGTTTGTGAGTGCGAAAACAGAACAAGTTTTTGTCTTTTCATTTTGGAAACGGAGTGTATCTAGATGAGAAGTAGAGGAATAATAGAGGTCTATACCTTGATTCATGACCATGCACTCCTGTGACTAACAATACTGACATGAGTGAGAAAAGGGGGAGTGAGGGGAGCCTGGGGCATGGGGAGGGTGTCGTAACAATGGAAGCCAAAGCCATGCCACAGCACAACATCAAGAAGTTCACACACATCACGGCTGACAGTGACACGTCCTATCGCCTCAGAGTTTCAACAAAAATCAAAATACTCAGACCCAGTGACATGATATCGTGAACACACTGGTCCTGAGCAGAGCTGTACGGACCACACACGCCCATCACTGGAAAAAACAAAGTTTGCACTGTGTGGATTGAATGATCCAGTCCCACCAAAAATGAAATTTTGTAAAATTAAAAAATGAAAATGTTGAAGCGATGAGTCCTTCATTTTCAAGTTATAATTGAGGTGACTCATTCAATTGGTAAACTATCCATTTGGAGCAATATTTCAGTATAATTTTGTTTAGAAAGGTGAATTTCAGAGCACATTCTTGTGCCACGACTGCATGAAAACAACCACTCATTACTTTGTACACAAAAGTAGAGTTGTCCCCATGTGTGGCAGTGAATGGCTATGGCTTGCAACGCCAATGCACAGTCATTCGTTGGAACTTGGAAATACTTGCAACGAAACGCCGTATTCATACATTAGTTTTTACAATGGTACTAATCTTACACGCCTGGACAAATCGCAGAATGAATAGCACGCAGCTCAAACTCGGAACAAAACACGGTGGATTGCCGATTGCACTCGCTATTTCACCAGCGCACAAGAATAACGTCGAACGTTAGGTGCGGGACTGTCGTATCGACAATAACAAAGTTATTGCACTAGTTTTAGGCTTGCGAAGACTAGCAAAACCGTCTCTTTCTTACCCAACATAACTCCGCCCTGTCCCTGATGCAAGTGCTTTTGCTATTCCTTCACTTGCAACAAAAAGTTATCTCAAGTCTTCTAGTACGTCTCGCCTCCTACATGTAAAACCTAACTTTCCAACTGTTTGTCGCCAATGAATACCATAAAAAGTTTACACACATACCGTACCTTTTCATGCTTGGGTGGACGCCATGCTTGAAAACACATGATTTGCATGCATGCTTACGAATTTACCGCTAGATTACGCAATAAGCCTACCATCGCATCTCAAGTGCGTGAGCAAACATTTTCTATAGGATCTAACGGAGAACGCCCTAAACTTGTGTGAAAAAGATCATCAACAAATCCAATCACGGTCATGAAAAGTTAGTAGGACTGCTCCATTGTAGTGAGGGTAAGAAAAAGTATTTGACAGCTGATGTGGTGAATGCCCATAGATAAACAAAGTCGAATGAGTTTGTTGTTGATAGTAACTTATTGATAATCATTGATTTACAAGTACCATATAAAGCGTGAGTTTGTCGTCTGAGACCAGGCGCGGTTCTAGAGGGAACATTTTAGGGGGGCTAGCTAGGGAGGGTTGAAGGAAACATGCGACGGAGAGAAGCGATCGGCGGGAGGGTGTGCATGGGAACTTTCTTTTTAAATATAAACGCATAGAAAAGACGTGATTCTAGGCATGGTAAATTCATATTTCAAAGATCTATTTTTTTTTTGAAAATTATTAGGGATTGTAGTCACATTTTCAAAAAGATGTAGGCCCCTACAGGAAGTATGTTTAAAAAAAATGTAGTTGCAAAGTCATACTTGCGAGGGAGGGAAACGACCGAGCGGGGGAGGGTTGGGGGGGGCGGATACCCCCTTCCACGGTCGGAACTCAGCCCATGCAGTTTGAAAATGCGCTTCGAAAGGACGGGTTTCTAGGCCTGGTAAATACATATTTTGGAGGGGAAAATTAGCGATTGTAGTCAGGTTATCAAAAAGATGTACAGGAAGTATGTATAGTCAAACTTGCGAGGGAGGGAAATAACCGACCGGGGAAGGTGTGGGAGGGGGATACCCAACTCCCGCGGAAGCAACTTTTTGAAAATACGGATAGATAAGACATGATTCTAGACATGGAAAATACATATTTTAAAGGTATATTTTATGAAGATTATTAGGGATTGCAATCAGGATTTCAAGAGGATGTACAGGAAGTAGGCCTATGTGAGAAAAAAAAAATGTAAATGGGTTGTCGGGGAAAAGTGTGGGAGGGGGGTTCCACGGTAGGAACTTTTTGAAAATACGCGTAAAAAAGACGTGTTTCTGGGCATGGTAAATGTTTTGAATTTTTGTGTATATCTTCTTTCTATCAATTTTATTTCATTTTATTTCAATACTTTGCTAGATAGCTACAGTTTATTTATTAATATTATCATTATAAATATTTTTTTGTCTGGGGGGGATACTCAGATTATAGTCGGACGGGGGTACGCGGCTGAGAACTCCAAACCCACATAGTCATAACCACATCTATAGTGTACCGTAAATAGGCACCCATGTCTACGTTTTTTTAATGAAAAAAATGACCCATGTTTAAGGATTTTGAGCTTTAGACATAACATATTTTCAGTGGAAGATCTAGCTTTTTGCTAGGGGGTGCCCAAAAATGTGTTCCCGAAAATAAAAAAAATAAAAAAAACATGTGTTTGCATGCAAGCAAAGCGCGCTGAAAATTAGAAAATAGCTATGTTTGCGTGGGAAAAAAAAAGAATAATTGCTAGAATTTTAAACAAAAAACTGACTTGATTAGCACGAATTTACATAATCTAATAGAAAAAAATCAAGAAGAAAATCAAGAAATAAAGACGGCGGCTTCACGTCACGTTTTTTTTTAATCTTAGGCGGCGATCGACCCCCCCCCCCATCATGCCCCCCCCCCTTCGTCACTGATACTCATGCGAGGGAGGGAAACGACCCAGCGCCGGAGGTTGTGGGATCGAGGGGGATACCCCCTCCAACAGTATAGGAATTTTTTTGATATAGGCATGGTAAATACATGGTATATTTTTTATCAAGATTAGGGATTGGGTAGTCATGCTTGCATGTGAGGGAACGAAGCGACGGAGCAATACGAGTGTGTGGGAAGGGGATACCCCCTCCACGGTCGAAAATTTTTCAAAATACGCATTGAAAAGACGTGTCTCCTGGGCATGGTAGAAAGATATTTTAAATGTATAGTTTATGAAGATTCCGGATTTCAAAAAGATGTTCAGGAAGTATGTCAAAAACTGTAATTGGGTAGTCATAATTAGCGAGGGGGCGAGGGACAGGTATGGTAGGGGGAACCCACGGCAGTAAACTTTTGAAAACATAGTAAATACATATTTTAAAGGTATATTTATGAAGATTATATAGGGATTGTTGTCAGGATTTCAGGAAGATGTACAGTAAGTAGGCCTATGTGAACAAATAAAAATGGGTAGTCGAGGGAGCGTAGCGACCGAGCAATGGGGAAGGTTTGAGAGGGGGAAATATGTATTAAAAAGACGTGTTTCAGGGCATGGTAAATACATATTTAAAAAATATATATATCTTCTGTTTATCAATATTTAAGTGTTTGCTAGATCGCTTCAGTTTATTCATTAATATTTCATTGTAAAACATTTTTGTCCGAATTTTTTTTTTTTTTTTGAGGGGGGAGGCTTGAGCAAGTTTTTGTGGGGCTCAAGCCCCCAAGCCCCCTATAGAACTGCGCCTGTCTGAGACAACTCAGCACTTCTGGAACAAAATCGTTCTTAAATCTGTCCTATAAAACTTTAGTTAATTTAAAATGATCGACAACGATATGCTCACCATTTCCCACAGAAATAAAAAAAATATATTAACTGCAACACACGATTGAAGGCATTGTATAACAATGTGGTTTTAATAATCTGCGCCACGTGATTCCCTATGATACCAGTGTCTCTGATAAGGTCTAAAAATGAAGCCCTGAAAAAAATTGCAGTTAAAAACGATCATTAAGTGCTTTTAAAAAGTGAATATCATTAAGCTACCATTCCCGTATTTCTGCATAGACTGCTGTGCAGCAGAATTTTCTATCAGCTGAGAATAATTCATGTGCCGATTTTCATCTGTACATAGATTACGAGTGACAGCATAACTGATAAAAGTTTTGTGTTCTAATCGGGTGTTTATTTGTCCATTCAAAAACTGTCAGATATGTCAGATAGCAAAGTTTGACAATTTTTTGAATGGGGCGTCCACCATGTCCACAGTGTTACACAGTGTGTCCCAGAAAAAATGGTCCAATCGGGAGAAAATTATTTAAGGTAATATCTTTTCTCAAGATGTACGTGTATTTGGTATCACATTAAAGCAAATTAAACTTTCTTTCTGATAAAGTCAATCCCATCTAATTTACTTTTATAAATCAAAAGTTAGGCTTTAAAAAAAAAATTGTTATGTTGCCCTCCAGCGACCGACCGTAAAAAGCGAAAAATCAGGGTCGCGATTTTTTTATTTTTTTTTCAAGCAGACCCAAAATATGCAAACTCACCATTTTCGGGAGAAAATGTCAGATTTGAGCGAAGAATTTACCAAAATTCCTATTCAATGACTTAAAGTGATAGGCTAACATTGTGGAGCTTCAATCTAAAAAATTGTCAAATTTTTATATCTGAACTACATAGTAGTGTTCATATGGATAAATAAACACCCTAGAATAAAAAAAAGTTTAGAAAGTTACACTGCCAATGGCAAGTTATGCATGAATAAACAATTAAAACTCGGGGCGAGTTCAAATAGCGTAGGTGAACACACAGTAAGTCTATGGGAGAAAATGGGCAGGTGAATTCCATCAACTAACGATTTTCACATTTTTAAAGCACTAAATAATCATTTTGAAATACAATTTTTTCAGGGCGTCATTTTTTTAGACCTTATCAAAGACAATGGTAGCATGGGGAATCATGTAGCTCAGATTTTTTTAACTGTGGTAAATGTTGGCCAATGCCTTTAAAACAGCACTTTTATATGCATTTTGCCCACTTAAAAGACCCATAAAAAATATCGGGGAACTCTACTCTTGCACAGTTTCATCCAACATATACATGCACAATACACTACGTACATGTGTACTGGTTACATCCGGGTTTTACTGTAGGTAAAAAAAAATAAAAAAAAATAAAAATAAAAATCGACCGACCGACCCAATTTTTAAAATTTCCCTCTGGAGGGCAACATAACAATTTTTTTTTAGGCCTTATGATTATCTTTGTGCAGTCAGTCAAAATCACGTTTGTCCCACTTTTCGTGTTGATGGTGAAAATCAAAAATGACACTTTAAAACAGTATGTGTTAATTACAATGAATATCAAAACTAATTTAATAACTTAAATTATGAAGACAATAATGAAAGAACCCACATAAACATTTATCCTTGACAAATTATGCTATACTTTGTAGTTATTGATGTTAAAAGGCTATAAACTCCAACTCCTTAGGAGTAAAGTAAGGTCGCTGCTGTGCGGCCATCCCGTTATTGAACATTCACACTGTTTTCAGGTTTTACCGCACATGAACATCTCCTTCGTTAAGGTGAGGTTTACTCTTTCTTATGGAAATAATAGAACAAAAACAACCCCAAAGTGTTTGAAATATGTTTGTAATGATCACTGAATAATTTCACGTTTAGCTTAAACAACATGCAAGATCTACTTACATAGTAAAAGTGTATAGTTGGACAAAAGCGATTTTCCGTCATTGCGGAAAATTCAATATATCTCAGTACTGACGGGATTAAATGAAATGGAATAAATTGCACTGAAAAGTATGGTCTTTTAGCTTTTGACGATACCCAACTTGACTTGGTTATATGTGTGTTTTTTTATTTCAAAAACTAATTTCCGATTGGACCATTTTTTTTTCTGGGACACACTGTATAGTGTCTTTAAATGAAAGGATGACCGACCAAACACATTTTAACAATTAATTCAAGAACCCTTTCGATAAAATTATTGTTGCATGGGTTTATTGTTTAAACAAGCATAGCCTTTCATAGGTTTGCCTTCTCAAACGTATAAGTATACCATCATATACAAAATGATGCTTGTTTTTAGATTATTATGCTGTCATTAATTTCATTCAAATTCAGAAGTTCCAATCTGTGGGCCACTGTCATCGCAAGATGTACACCATGCGCGTGTATGGACTTTCAGTCAGAATGGACCCTAAACAATAATTATCCTTCCATCTCATGATACCCAAAACAAGTATTCAAGTATGAAAAGATACCAGTCAAACTTCTTTACAATACCCTAAACAAGTTTTCAAGTCTGAAAAGATACCCTTTTCAAGTCAACCTTCTGTTAAAAGTACCTTTTTTTCGGATTTGGGTGATTTCACTGTATACGCGCGTACATCGCCCCGACCTTGAAAAACAACCCTTTTCGCGTTTTTTTCAAACGCGCATGGTGTACACCTTGTAATGACAGTGCCCCCCCCCCCTCGGGGGGTTATACAAATATATTATTTTTTAAATACTCATTTATACGAAACATCGCTGAAATAGTTACTTCATGATACATAATATGTTCTCATTCTTGATCATGAGCATTCTCTGAGGGCATGTGGTCTGAACAGGGGCGGCGGAACGTATTTTCGTTGGGGGGGCAAAGCCAAAAAAGGGCACTAATGTGTCAAAAGGGGCATTGGGAGCACGCACATATTTTCACCATCAAATTACGTTTTTGATTGAAGTAGCTAATTTTCCGCGATAATATGTAACTTGAGCCAAATGTTTTTGAAGAGCATTTCTGATTCTGAAAACATGAAATATATATCTACTCCGCGAGCGAGCGGTTTGGGAAAATGGGAAATTTTAAGTTGCAAAATTCGCTCTGTGGTCTATTCTGGTGCTAATTACAAGTCAGAACTTTTGAAGTGTACCAAAACCTTTTTGAAGGGGATTCATTATTAAAGCATGAAATAAATATATATCTTCTCCGCGAGCGAGCGTAGCGAGCGAGCGGTTTTGGAAAATTTGGAAATTTTAGGTTGTAAAATTCGCTTTCTGGTCTATTCTGGGGCTAATTACAACTCTACCGTACCCCATCTGAACGATATAGCGCATCTAAATATACTTAGTGATTATGCAGTCATGCTGTATATTGTAGATTAGGGGCGTCGATTCATTTTTGGGATTGGGATGGCAAAAGTAAGAAAAATTTCACAAATATTCGACGCACTCCGCGCACCATAGTGTAGTATAGAACTTTGCGCGCGAAGCGCGCCGAAAAAATGAAAATTGAATATGTTTAGTAGTATTTTCTATATTAATTTAATGACTTTGTTGGGTTCTTGCACTACTTTTGAGACGACGATTCCATGCATTAGTTTCCAATGAATTTTTCAGTTGTCAAAAATTATTTGGGGATCGATGTTATGCCCCCCCCCAATATTTTCAGAGGCACTAAATTTAGAGGCCAAATGCCCCTTTTAGGTATACATAATTTGCCTCTTTGTTGAACAAAGTTTTCCGCTTTTTACGACGTACCCCGGCAGGGGCGAAAATACATAGAATATAAAAACATTGACAAAAAGAAAAAAAAAATCACCTTTAGTGACGAAAGTGCGTTTATTTAAAAAAAAAAACTCACTTAACTTGGTATGGGTAGGGGCCTACAAAACAAAAGAAGGCACATTTAATTTAGAAAAAATCACTATTTGTCTTACGGTGAAATGGGGGAGGGGTAGTGCGGCAAACAGTAGGAGGGCCTAATTTTACTCCCCCATGAGGACATTATAGATGAGATTCCAAATGCCCTTTTTACGAACAAAATGTCCGTTGAACATAATTAACCCTATTATGTCTTCTTTGTACCGTAAACATGCCCCGTCAGGGGCAAAAAAAAGGGAGAAAATGAATGGAAAAAGAAGAAAATATAACATAAGATATAATAAATAACAAAAAAGAATCAAATTCAGGAACGAAAACGCGTAGATTAAAATAGTGTGCCTTTTTTCAAAAAGGGCACATTTCATTTTGAAAAAGGGGCATTTTTTCCTATCGGAAATTTTTTTTCGGGGGGGGGCAAGTGCCCCCCTTGCCCCCCCCCCGGTTCCGCCGCCCCTGGGTCTGAAACATTTTCTTAATCTTAGAGGTGATGAAAAAATAATCTCCCAGAGGATATTGGCCTCCTAGCTTGAAGACATAATCGTGTAAGCCCATAGCCGTCCGCAACTTCAGGAGTTGCAGTTAGTGAATTTAGAAAGTGATTATGTCAGGTCAGGGTCAAGATATTTCCAAAAAGTCTCAGAAAAATGAAAAGAAGGCTCCTCGATAAATCACAACTGATTGATGGTTAAGATTGTAATGCTTATTGTTCCGGGGCATGCTATTCAATTCGATCGGAGAAGGCCTATACGAAAGTTTCAAATTCAAACTGACTTCAATGTTAAGCTCAAGTACGGTATATTGTTTTGGTATACACGGTTAAAAAATATGAAATTCTTGGCAATTATTATTGTCTTTTTTTTTAGAAAGACGTATCGGGACCTATCAATGCCCTGAAAATTGCTTGTGCTCTGAAAAACTCCCTCCGATTTTCGAGATTACTAAAATGTAAAAAGTTCGGCGGGAGGCATCCCCGATTTCCCATGAGTATAGCCTATATAGGGTAACATGTTCTCCGAAATGTAAAACATCAATAATTTGCACTATAAAACAATTGCAGTGGTTTTGATGATGTGTTTCTGGATGTATGGTTAGAAGTAAATTCTTATTGAACAATTGACGAGAAGTTGTCTTGATCGACCAAAACTATGTGTTTTTTATATCAGAGCTGTAAAATATGACCATGCGTTGACACTCCGAATTCTGAGCAGCATATTGCCACATTGTATAGGCCTATATGTTTTTTATGTCTATATGAAAGGAGATAATCTTGAAACTAAGAACACTAAAAGGAAATTTTTACCGTTGATTTGGAGAAATTTAGAAAAGGGATGTCAACGCCAAAGCCCCTACCCCCTACCCCCCCCCCACACACACATCTACACACACATACATACATAATGCGCGCTCAAATCCTTCTCAAAATTAGGGGAGGGTGATGAGACTATTCAGGATCGGCGATGGAGAGGAGCAGAGTGACCGATGCTTCGGAAGGGTGCGAGGTGATTTACCCCTTTTCCACCATGGTGGAATTTCCCTAAAATTTGGGCCCTCAAAATCGTATTTTTTCACCAAAAAGGGGAGGGAGCAAAATGATAATGGTGTCCCACTTTTGAAAAGTGTGCGTGTGTGTCTCGTGTGTGTGAGTGAGTATGTGATGGTGTGAGTAGTGTGGTGTGTGTGTGTGTTGTGTGTGTGTGCTGTGTGTGGTGTGTGATGGTGTGTGTGTGTGTGTGTGTGTTGTGTGTGTGTGTGTGTGTGTGTGTGTGTGTGTGTGTGTGTTCTGTGTGTGTGTTGTGTGTGTGGTGGCTGTGGTGTGTCCTGGTGTGTGTGGGGGGGGGGGGGGGCATGGTCTCCCTATCCCCCTCTATTGACAACCATCAAAACTCTCCTTGAACTCGGATCGCTGTTGATATGTACGCTTATAGCCGGGGGTGTAGCCAAAACTAGAATTCAGACCTCCCCTGCCTTTATGACGCTATATAACTCATGTATGCTCACTCAGCTCTTGTTGAGGAATCGTCGCCTGAGCTAAAACTCTGAATCTGTTATACATACGCAACTACGTTACAGCAGTAGGATGGCAATACTGAGAATGGCGGTTAATTATCAATAGAGTTTGATCAAATGAGGACCAGAATGATATAAATAATAAAAAAGAGTCTTGCTATTAGCGTGTTGATGGGTTTGCCTAATACGTCATGTAATCTTTGGAAGAAGCGGGTTCTGGGGCCTTGAGTATCGGAACAGATGAGATAGCTGAATTGACCGCAGTTCGTGATGTTATTGATAGAGAATGTTCGAGGGGGTGAGGGCAGGGTGGAGGGGGGGGGCGGTTAACATATGTATTCCTGTTATCAGGTGGGAAGGAGGGGGGCGAGGATTAGCTTT
>JZLH01S0234873.1:17987-28698 GCA_001188425.1 Eucidaris tribuloides | reverse complement strand
CGTCAGACATATCAAAAAATAATTTCTAGATCACAAAATATGTTGCGTAATATTTTTTTTCTGACGTGTCTGACTTTTTTTTTGATTACACGCCTGTGATAGTCGATTTGCTCTGACTATGCAGAGCGAGGACAAAAATGGTTAATCAAAAAACACGAATAGAAAATCAAATGTTCCTAAACATCAGATTAAATTGTCAAGATTAACAGCTTAGTCTCAGAGAAAAACAAGTTGATAGTTATATTTGAAGGGGTGTTGTATTTAGCACCAAGAAAGTTTTTTTTTATCATAAAACGTGTTTATTTTGTACACATTTCAAGGCCCCCCCCCAAAGCATAGAGAAAAATGGTATTAATACTAAGGCTGTTGAAGCAATAACCATCTAACACCAGACGAGTATTAAAGACACATCGATTTGGTGAACGCATTTCAAAAGTGGCAGATAATTGCCGACACCTGGTAATTTAGATCTTTCTGAAGGCTGTCCTTTCTATATAATACATAAACTTGTCCTTTTAAAATGCTTAGGCCTATTTTGAGCTAGTATCCCATTCTTCCGTGCGGCGAATCGTCTGGACGGGGGGGGGGGGGCAATGAACTTGGCTATACGGAGTCTGGTAATTTTCAATATGAACACCTGGCCGATCCCTGCTGACTATCACTATTATGTTGGTTTGGCAAAATGTTTGAGTAGTAGAATACTGATAACTGAACACCAAAGTTATATCAATAATATTTTACCCACATCATAGTAACCCGCCAATCACAGTTTTTTTCTTACTTCATGGCAACTACTTCACAAACACAATGACATCGCTATGAAAACGACGTATTTCGAAAGGGCATTATTGTGTTTAATTCAAATTCAGCAGAATGTGATGCATACAAACGGTGAACAAGAAAAAAATATTTTTGATGTCAGTTAATTCTGATCTATAATTGTACATGACACGCGCGACGTGGATCGGACCCGCCTGGACTAAGCGGACCCGCGGACTATCGGAACCCGCGTACTATCGACCGCGGACTAAAAAACGGACCCCACGGACTAACTGGTACCCGCGCGGGACTATGGTTAACCCGCGTCGACTATTCGGGCTGCCTGTAGCCGGCTCGACACACACTTGTGGATTTATATGAGAGTTTCTGTGTGTGGATAGTTACCTGCCTGTTTAAGTGCTCATTAGATCATGCCTGAGAAAGCCTTACACTCTGTGAATTAATATTGGATACTATATCATCTGCGGCAATTGGGAATAACTTGTGAGACGTGTGAAGTTATGCTCAACATTATTTTCATCTGGGATTTCTGCTACACTTTGGTATACTCTACAATTGGAACATTGGGATCATCTTGGATCATCTGAATGGACTCTGTTATTATCTGGATTACGCGTATGACGTCGTGTGGACTACTTTATTCACTTGCGTAGGATATTTAGGTCAGCCGAATTTGGTGATCGACACTACCGGTTCACATCCAGCATTGTGAGTAACTTAGTCTAATGTATTTCTATTACTTTTGTGAAAGCTTATCTTATCATTGTAAAAATTAAAGTGTGTTTTGTTGAAAAAGGGGTAATACCCCATATAATAAATAATACATAAATTAAATATTGGTGTAATTTTGTTTAATCATTCCGGTTGTGAATTGATCGTAACAACACACCACACACACACAGACACACACACACACACACACACACACACACACACACACACACGACGGACGGACGGACACAAAATATCTTATTAAATAAAGTTGAAATATGTTTGTTTGATATACATGACAAGCACGTTTTCAGATACAATGTAAATTAATTTAGAGGTTGGATAAGCTAGCAATTTTACCGATATTTTCTCCATTCAGTTTCAGGATGTTTTGATTCCTGTTCTAGGACCTGTCATTGTTCTGGTGGAGCAACAGACTGCATCAATTCAGTGACAGGATCCTGTAACTCGTCAATGTGTCATCCACGATGGATGGGATACAACTGTCAGACTGGTAAGTATATGTGTTCATGTCTACCTTAAATTACATTTATATCGTTGATAATCTATGAGCAAAACTATAAAGGTACGTTTGCACTAATGTTAATAAAACTGATGATTAGATTCACATTTCTTCAAATGAATTCTTCTCACGTTTGTGTAGACTAGGGACATCACCAGTCAAACAAAACAACACAAACAAACAAACATAACTTATAGGGAACAGGAGACAGGTTGCGAAAACATTAAACAAGCGCTGATTACACAAGGTATAAACAAACAGATTAACGTTTTGATTTGTGGCATCCTCTGGCCACTAGCAAAGTTAACTAGCAGTTCATTACCATAAAATATCACGCCGGTATCACATTGTAATTGTATGCATCAGCTAAAATATACATATACATATACATATACATCAGGTATGATATACAAATAATTAGGCTATGGTGTTTCTCTTTGCCGAGGCTGTTTCAGTATATTTGCTATATCATAGTAAAATAGTATACTAATAAAAAACACACGACTTATTCTACACATGTTTATAAGACGGAAGATATTTATTGTGCGTATTTGAGATTATACATACCAAAGGAAAAAGGGGGCATGGGTCAAGACAATTTTGTCACCCTCATCGAACACACCATTAGTGGGATAATGCGGGAAAATAGCAATGATCTAAATGTCATCCATATATTTCTGGCAAAGATTTATATAAAATGTAGTTTCATAGCATTCCTGCAAATCTCATGGAATGTCGTCAGACATCCACTCATGTAACAATAAAGTCATCTTTTGATCTAAAATCCCTTTGATAGCAACCTGCCGTTAAAGATTTAGATGCAACTATTTCCTTGTAAAAGTATAAAAAGCTGCAGAATCTATACTATTTTATTTCCCCATCTGGTTTGGTACGGTACGATTTTGGATGTAAAAAAATTATCTCTCTCTCTCTAAGTCAGATGACGCTTAATTGCGTTGCTGTGATCCTGATAAGATGACGCCATCCTTCTCTGTCTTCCGCTACGTGTGATGCGGCTGACATGCCCACTCCTGTCCATTCCTTGATGTCCTGGTACCATGATGTTGTTGGTCTTCCTCTTCGCCGTGGATGTGAAACTTTTCCTTGTGCTAGTCGCTTCTCCAGCCCATCTCGTCTCATGATATGACCAAAAAGACGCATTTTCGTTCACAAATTCCTTTCCTTATATGTTTACATTAATAAAAGAACACATTAAAAATATGTTTTCAAATGTTGAAGCAATATCCTGCACTGAGCTATTAGAGCATTCTAGTGTGTATCCTTTAAATGCTTTCAAGACATATTACGTAAGCCCATTTTGTCTTTGCTAGATCGCTTCACAACGTCAACAACCAAAACCAACCCCGGACGAGGCATCTTTTTCTGCTCAGTCACAGCTGACATGAGTCAGCCCCTTGGACCCGAGGAAACCAAGATTGCCGTCGGTGATGTGGTCACGGGGAGGAGAGGCTTCTTCTACAATGATACATTCGAGAGTAGTCAAACTAGATCTAACACATTTATCGTTGAAGATCTCAGTGACGGTGACGTCATATATTGTTTTGTGGGCGAACATAACGACAGTTCCTCGTTTGCTTACATTAGAGTTCAAAGGAGTCATTATGGTAAGTAAATTACTGACATCCACTCTTTAGTTAAAATGTTTGATATGAATAAGACCTAAGTGTGAATTGATGTACTGATGAGCTCACAAAGAGAATAAATATGAATTTGTGCTTCTTCGTAATGTTCGTGTGTGCATTTGTTTCTCCATTTTATTTGGTTATAAGCATTTGGTTGATTATCTTGTTCCACCAGTAAGTATAAATACATTAAAATAACAAGAAAGAAAGAACAACAGTAATTTCTATATCGCCCATCAAGTAATCTGAAATGACACACAGTATCTCAATTACATTTGGCTTACAGTACTATATGGAGATTGTTGTAAACGCATATTAATTTGTGCTCGAAATATAATTTAGAATTGAATGTATTTATTAATTTCATTGACGTAAAAAGATGACATGACAATAAAATCATACGATACAGTAAACAATGAGACAAAACTTACCGTACAAATCATACGAATGGGGAATTAATAATAGATTAATAGATATTGGATATTTCACTCCTGTATAAAAGTATCTCCAAAATTTCGTCATGAAAGTGTAATTATCATGATGAACAACATTACTGATATTTTGGGGTAGAGACTAATACCAAGTCCATTTTTGACGGATTCAGATTCGGTATAGAATCGTAATGTAAGCCAAATTTGTACAGTGATATTAATAATGGACTCAAACTCGGAACTTGCGTCATACTCTTAAATAGTTCCCTCAATGTACGCCAGTTAAGTGGTACACTGTGATTCATTGATAGATCTAGTGCATGTCGATACAATAATTACGTAATTTCATAACTCATGACATTGACTGGTAATCGATATTTTTGTTGTGCGTTTTTTTCAGTTCTGCCTGTCTTGTCGTCACAACCAACTGTCGTGGATGCTGGATTGGACTATGTTATTATCCGTTGGGCACAATGGGATGAATCCATAGACTTAGGTGAAGGTCCCATCATCGGCTACAAGGTCTACTATAGATTGCCTGGTGCGGCCTGGGTAGATGCGGGCTATGACATGATGACACAGGAGACAAATCCTACGTCCGGTAGCGATCCACTGGAGTATAATGTAACGGGTCTGGTGCCCGATACTGAATACATGTTGAGTGTTTCCACCATTAGAGAAGGAATTGGAGGGGAAGGGTTGCAAGGACCGGAAGCAACTGAAATGACACTCGCGATTCGTAAGTATTTTGTGGAGGTGTTGTTTCATATCATTACAGTTAAGGTTAAACTGAGTAGACGCCCCCGGCTGATTCCAGGCCTTAGGTAAACGAAGCCTCTGACCTTTGAATCCATGCATGTCTTATGATTTACACTTTCAAGAGGAAAGTGGACTAGATCCATGGTGTCCTCTTCCATGCAAACAAACAGCCGGTATTACTGCAAATGATGTCTCTATAAACATTACAAGAAATTTATCTGCCCCGTGAGTCCGCTACTGTAGGTGAACGTGACGTAGTGCTTTCAAGTGAGGACTTTTTTCTCAGTGGGAAGCACCAACGATTCAATATTATCAAGAATAAGTAGGATTAAATATCTCTGTTTATATGACACTTTTTATCCCCCCCAAAAACGATAGTGAAAAAGTGAGATAAATCTAAAAAGTAAAATTATGATCAGACCCAATATCAATTTTTACCCAAAATGTTCTATCAAAAATAATATATACATATAACTACATATGTAAATGTACCTTCATTATATATTTGACCACCATCATTTTGAATCCTAGTGATAATTAAATATCTATATTTAATGCCATAGAAAACTTTCTAAAATAAATGATGAAATGTCATAATAATTTATATAATGCGTTATTTCATTTAACCTAGTTAGAGAACATGTTTTTGTGATAAATGAAACATTTATCTCTTTTCTTTCAACGCATTTGTATGAAGAATATCCTGTTGCACCATTGTTACAAATTGGATTAGCATATTGTTCCTCCCCGATCAGACCCAATATCAATTTTTACTCAAAATGTTCTATCAAAAATAATATGTATATAACTACAACTGTATATATGCCTTCATTATTTATTAACGGTATGCATAGCTCATGCTTGGCAGCTCGAAGGCTGAATTGCGTATGGCACACAATATTGGACCATGTATCCTTCAGCAAGGCAACAGCTATACAGCGCCATAGAAGGGGCCCGAAGAATGGTGATAGTGTTGGAATGAATGGCCATCACACCGGGTTTTCACCCTTGTCTTTTCGATGAAGTGTGTGGGTTCTTTAACGTGTTGAGGTGTTTCTGTCTCAACACGGGACCTCCGGCTTTACGTCCTATCCGAGGGACGGGGTAATGGGGATAAAGTGCCTTACCACCGCCACGACGTGGGCTCGAACCACGGAACGCTAGGTCGGGAAGCCAAGCTGTTATCCACTACGCCATGACGCCTCCCTTTATATATTTGACCATCATTATTTTGAATCCTAGTGAAAATAAAATATCCACATTAAATGCCATAGAAAAATTTCCTAAAAGAAATGGTGTAATGCAATAATAATTGATATAACATGTTATTTCATTCAACACAGGAGGAGAACATTATATTTTGCATAAGTGAAACAATTATCACTTTTCTTTACACGCATTTTTATGACGAATATTCTGTTGTCCCATTATTACAAATCGGATTAGCATATATTGTCCCCCATTAAATATAACTAGTGTTTATTTTGAGTGTAGGTAGGGCCTGTTGCTTGGACGATGGTGACTTTGGTGTATCAAAGATATCAACGATATCAAAGATGATTCAATTATATTTACAATTTGGTAACCTAGCAACCACTCCAACACCATCAACCGTGCTACCAACGACCCTGACCACCGTCTCGGGAGTGAATCCTGGACCCGTCGGAGGACTTGATCCTGCTGCTACTGGTGGCGGTGTGGCTGCAGCTCTTCTTGTCATCATTCTCATAGTTGTCATTGTTGTGGTCATAAGACAACGAAGGAGGTAGGTCCGAAGTTAAAGACTTCGATGTAATCTCACTCACTCACTCGTGGTCGACAACTGGCAATGGACCTCTACTTCTCCCAATTCTCAATTTCTTTTCCCAGTTCAACCAGGTTAAGTCCTGTATTCCGGGAGATCTGGCTAATCAATAGGCAATAGCTAGTTTCTAACGGTCTAGTTTTCCTAATGAATTAGTTGAGACTGGATTGTTAGCATCTTTGTAGCAGTAACCAGCAAGTCAAGTCACCTCTTCTGATTATTATTATTTTTTATTATTATTATTATTATTATTTTTTTTTTTTGGGGGGGGGGGATATCTAATTGATTTGACAAAAATGGAGTGCAACAATGTCCATATGCACGTAAAGCGCATGAGTCTGGACATTTTCATCTGTCTGAACTGAGAAGATAAGGGCGAATCGGCTTTTTTCCGCACAATGCCATACACTTGCTTTTTTTTGGCCTCTCATGTCCATTTGAGTTCAAATTTTGTAGGTATGTCTACGACCATGTAAACTTGATCAATGAACCTTTCATTTTTCAAAATTACTCACGCATGACCATCCAGGTGCCATTTTGTCCATTTTTTTAAACCAAATTTTCTAACTTCGACTGCACCAAGTAGCGTCGAGTAATTGTCTTACTACTTTGTACGAACATTTGTACGAATACACATGGCATCATGGAGCCGGATTTTCGAAATTACTCATGCGTAACCGTCCAGGCGCCATTTTGTCCAAGTCCCCTCTTCCTCTTTTTATGTGCCATTTTAATGTTTAAATGTCCATTTCATGTCAAATTTCGTAAGTATATGTCTTCTTGATTGCTTAACTCTTAATTTTTCGAAATCGCTCATGTATGACCATCTAGGCGCCATTTTGTTCATTTTCTCTCTCTTCCTCATTTTATGCCCCTTCCTCATGTTCATTTCAGTTAAAATTTCTTAAGTATGTCCATGTTTTTTTTCATCTTATCATTGAACTGTTCTTTTGTGAAAAGTACTCATGCATGACCATCAAGGCGCCATTTGTGACAAGGCAATATTAGTCTCTCTTCCAGACCTGAAGTTACACGATTTTGCTACATATTATATATTCCTTTTTGAGAATCTAACACCATGTGAAGTATAAAGTTCAAGAGACAATATGAGTCTTTTTTTCAGAACTCACCTGTACAAAGTCCCACTGGTAATGTTAGTCTTCCTTTCAACCCTCAATTTGCATTATTTTCTACGGACTAATCCCATTTAAGAAATCTAAGTCCCTATGAAGTGTAAACTTATGACCCTGTACAAAGTCCCATATAAAATGTTGGGCTCTCTTTTAGACGTAAATTTGCACTATCACCTACGTATCAGTCTCTCTTCCAGACCTCAATATGCACAATTCTCCAATACTACGTATTATGTATTATCATATGCGAAATCTAAGAGCATATTCACAAAACAAATATAATGTACAACTGTCTCAAATGCAATGTTAATCTCTCTTCCAGAACTCAATATGCACTTTCGTCTTCATGGCATCATTGCAAGCATATCGTTCTAACACGATTACATTTCTAGTTACCTTTGTAAACAATTGACTTGTTATTTCTAAGTTGAAATTACAATGGCAGATTTTAAAGTGATAGGCTAACATTGTGGAGCTTCAATTTAAAAAATTGTCAAACTTTGATATCTGAGCTACATAGTAGTGTTCAAATGGACAAATAAACACTCTAGAATACAAAAGTTTGGAAAGTTACACTGCCAATGGCAAGTTGTGCATGAATAAACAATTAAAACTCGGGGCGAGTTTTAATAGCCTAGGTGTACACACAGTAAGTATATGGGAGGAAATGGGCAAGTGAATCTGGTCAACTTACGATTTTCACTTTTTTAAAGCACTAAATAATTATTTTGAAATACAATTTTTTCAGGGCTTCATTTTTAGACCTCATCAAAGACACTGGTAGCATGGGGAATCATGTGGCTCAGATTTTTTTAACTGTGGTAAATGTTAGCCAATACCTTTAACTAGGCCTATACAGAATTTGAATTTTTCATTCCATCGCAAGCCAACAAAATTAGAGAAAGTAAATTCTGATGCGTCAAATCTCAACAACATGGTAATGAATTTTCAGTATCTTTTGTACATACTCTCACATTGTTTAATAAATAAAACTACAAAGATGTGTGGGTATTTTGAAACATGACGTACGACATTAGTAATTGTGTCTATATAAGCCTGTAGGAAAATATGACACGCTTGGTTTGAATAAACGTTTGATAGATTGTGAATGAAATTAAATAAATGAATGTAGATTGTAAATGATTTGTGTCAATAATTCCTTATTTTTACTTTATACGTGGACAGTCAGTTCACAAATGACAAGAACAGAACATTGCCTTTTCAATGTTTTTTTTTTTTTATAAAATTAGATATTTGCAGTGAGAATTGAATTGAATATTGCACAAGTAATTGTAATGTAGCTACAAAACAAGATACAGTAAATGATTGTACATGTTTACGTAAATGAGTAAATGCAGCACAAAAATGAATAACAAGTAATTAGTGTCCAAGTGTCCGTGAGTGGTGAGCGATAAAACATAACGCGGAAAGTCCGGTTATCGCGAGGATGAAGGTGAAAAGGGCGCTCGACGAGTAGTCGGGTCGCGGAGACGAACGGCTCAGACGCGGTGACAAACTCGGAGTCTTTTGTTGGGATGCGACGCTCCGCCGAGTCGGGGCTGAAGAGCCGGACGGAGGTAAACTGAAGAGGTGGTACAGTAGCAGCGGTGCTCGACGATGACGGGACGGTGAGTCGCCCGGATGAGTCGATTGATGGACTAGCAGCGGGTCGTGCGGTCGATGAATGAAGTGTCGGAAGTTCAGTGTTCGTGGCGGTTAGCAGCCAAACGGACGAGAGAATGGTCGCCGAGTGAGGCAGCAGTGAGTCGTGCCGGTTGAAGCGAAAAACTCTCGGGTTGAGGCAAATAAGACGCCGAACAACTGAAGAAAGAAAAGTCTAACTGTGCTGCTATGTGATGAGCTGAAACCTTGAAGTTTCAACACCCGAATCTTCGGTGCAGAAGAGGACAGCGGCCGGGGTTGAAAACATCTTGGCGGTAGAAGCTGTATGATGATCGATGCAGTGCACGAAGATAGGTTTGAGACTGACTCGAGCCGTGATGTAGCGAGTTGTGTACTCGAGCGAGATGGAAACGGCGAGTGAAGAAACGTGGCAAGAAAGTTGGTAAAAACTAAGGCGAGTGGAAAATCGCGGGGAAAAATCCACGTGCAATTGACAATGATGATTGGTTAGCGAAGATAAATTATGCGTTAAAAATTACCGTGATTGGCTTAAGAATAAACATGTGAATGCTAAATTTATACAAGACATGCAAAATTATTGCGACATCACTGGCTAAAGCTGTTGCAGTTCAACAAACTATAGAGCGAGTGACCAAGTCACTACAAGCTATTTGTCATACACTGGGGTCATATGTTTCCTTTGTTATTAAATATTGTTCATCTGTGTTCTAAACATCAAATTGCATGCTCTGTGAAAGAAAAAAAAAATCAGCGAGGAAATTGTTTACCTGTAAAAAGAACACTACATCATTATTATTGATTTTTTCATCATAGTTTCCATTTTCCGGTATTGTATTTTTTGCAATATCAAGACTTGCTTTCATTTGAATTCTGTGTTTGCCACTTTGAACATTTTTCATGATTTTTACCCCGTTTTTCATAAAAGAATCCCATAGGCATAATTATACTCTGTGTGCAATAGTACCTATGATGCGGGATAATGTCGCTAGTCATAAGGACCACTATTCATAAGGACCATGTTTCATAAGGGCCGTTATTCATAACGTGTAATTTCCTATACCTGAAGGGTCGCTATTCATAAAGGGAAAATAGGGTCATTATTCATAAACTCATAAGGACCATTATTCATAGGGATTGCCACTCATAATATTAGAAGAGGGTCGCTATTCATAATCGAAGAAAAGGGTCATAAATTATAAGGACCGCTATTCATAATAACTCATGAGGGTCACTATACATAATAAGTCATAAGGGTCGCTGTTCATAATACCAAATTGGGGTTG
>JZLH01S0234835.1:8397-20243 GCA_001188425.1 Eucidaris tribuloides | reverse complement strand
GGCTATCTCTTGGACTAACTAGTATATTATAATTTCCCTGAATATTTCGATTACTTTACCGCAAGGTTCGAGTTATTGATAAAACGTCAAAACATATGGATGCAATGGATGCACGGAGTAGCATAATTAGGCTATAGCTTGGATAGGAGGGATAACCTTTTTCCCCTGTGCCGTTTGCAGGCATTCTGTACGATAAAACAGAGAAAACTTAAGTTCATATTTTGTTACTAAATATAGGCCTATATTATTATGCCAAATGCTTGTATAGGAGATGTGTTTTTAGATAATGCCCCTTTCATAGGGCCGGCCAGTGGGAGAGCCCTCGCTTATTCTGCTCTCTCGCAGAATATCTCAATCATGAAAACCATGTCCTACGGTTAGGCCTATTATATCCCGTTGCATAATTTATCAAACTTATAGGCCTTATATTCAACCATGGCAAGGCAACGTCCATTCCCTACAATATAAGTAGGCCTAGTCAGACGGTTTGCGATCGACCGTGTCATTACCATTGTATGTAGGCCTATCTATTTCATTTTAATCTGTATGTGTGTTTTATGATGTATTTACTGTAAAAAAACAAAACAAAACAAAAACATAATTTGGCGCAAAATTATACAACAAACCATTCAAACAAGAAAAATACAATGGTATAATGTACACCGACAGATGGCGTCATGTAATTGCGGCATCTCTATGAATTGCGGCGAACACTATATCAATAACCATCTCTTTACGAACCTACCATGCTGTCAGAGAAGGATGGTCTATTTGAACGAATAAGGTTTGAAGACACAATTTAATAATGACCAAAGTTAAAAAGAAATGTGAACTATAATCCTCCATGCTCTAAATGTCTTTGATAAGGTCTAAAAAATGAAGCCCTGAAAATGATTAGTGCTTTATAAAAGAAAAAAAATCTACGAGTACTCAGGCTGACCGGATTCACCTTGCCCATTTCCTCCCATAGATTACTGTGTGTAGATCTAGACTATTTTTTTATACTCCACAGAAGTGGAAATTCCCAGGGTGTTGTTTATCTATGTATATCTTGCCAGTGGCAGCATAACTTTCTAAACTTTTGTATTCTAGGAAGCATTACTTTAGCTCAGATTATTTTAAAGTTTGACATTTTTTTTAATTGAAGCTCTACAACAGAGGCGTCGATCCTTTGGGGGCAGGGGGCGATCCCCCCCTTTGAAAATATGGGGGGGGAAGGAAAAATATCGATTTCCCCCCCCCCAAAAAAAAAAATAATAATAATAATTTTGACAACTTGAAAAATTCATAATATGCAATGTAAATGTTTTAAAAAGCAGTGGAAAGCACTATAAAAACCATTTAACATGGCATAAAACCACTCGTAAACATACAAAATTGTCATTTTTTGGCGCACTTTGCGCGCAAAATACTGTAATACACTTTGGCGCGCAGAGCGCGCCGAAAATTTTGGACATTTTTTCACTGTTGTCTCCCCCCCCCCCACCAATCCGAAACATGGATCGACGCCCCTGCTCTACAATGATAACTTGTGTCTGTAGGATAAATAGATAGTGATTGTATTTACCAACTTGTAAAATAAATGAAATAGACAGAGGAATAGATGCATGGGTGGATGACATCAACGAATGGCCAGGACCGGCCTCATGCTCAGCAATTTTACCTGAGAGCATCTCGAAAATTGTACAGGAAAAAAAAAGGTTACACAGTGAGTCCTCTGTCATTGGCTCAAAAACGGTCTTTAAAGACTTCGTGGTAGTCGAGGTAGTGAGTTGACACTTTTCCTCTTCCCCAAAGCAACCGTCTAACAGACTAATAAGCAATTAAGTCTATCTTGGGGAGGAAGTTACAACTAAGTGGATGTTGGATAGAATCTTTTTTTTTTTTTGGCTAACCAAAGAAATTACCGAGACCCTTTTTTTTTGGGGGGGGGGGGGTGAAATCGTTCAAGAAGTTGTTAATTTATCCCGATATCACTGCTATCTTGAACTATCATCTTTAATAAGTGTATAACTTTGAATACTGTTCAATCAAAATAATTATTAAGTAAAAGAATTCTCTAATTGTCGCTGTAATAATAAAATTAAATGCTATAAATCCCTGTAAAATGGCATCAATTACACAGTGTCGAGAAAGTGAATCTGAAATGTACTCCTTTGTGGTAAAGGTATCGAATATAAACAATGTTTAGGGTTTAATAATCTGAGCTCCATGAATAACCCTGCTACCAGTGTCTCTGATAATCTAAAATATGAGGCCCTACAAAATTCGTAAACTGCTGTGTTGCAGAATTTTTGTCTGTTGAAAATAATTTATGTGCCGATTTTTATCTGTAGGCCTACGTAATTTTACGAGTGACAGCATAACTGTCTGACTGAAGTTTTTGTGTTACAGATGTTTATTTATCCATCCAAACACAAACACTGTCAGATATGTGATGAGAGAGCAAAGTTTGACAATTTTAAGTGGGGCTTCCACAAGGTTATACATGCAGTGTTTTTCATATTTTTTTTCGCTTTGTGGTTTATTGTATACTTCGATTGAGACTTGCTGATCTAAAACATGGAAGTAAGATATACATGTAATATCAAGCCTTTTGGCGGTGAGAATTGCAACAAACCGAACGCGATCACGACATTTCAAATCACGTGATCACACTATTTGACGGTAAGCATCACTGAACTGGTAAGCATGCAGGGCTACAGGTAACGATTCGATTTAGACAATTGTCAAGAGTAATAATCGTACAATCAGTTGCGCAAACGTTGTTTCCTCCACAGATGCATGCAGGTATATCCAATTTAAATCTTGCTTGCAAACTTCTCCGATTTGTGTGACAAAATACACACGGGTTCGCCTCTAACAGGGTTCAAAGTGTAAATAGAGCCTGCGCCATCGAATTGCATCCTGACGATAAACTATATAAAAAGAGAGAAATGTCAGTATTTTAATTTCACCACACTAAAAATACAATCACGATTTAATTCATTCGTATTATGTCCGCATAAGGAACCAAAGCAGCGGCATGAACGGACGGACAACGTATGTGTTGCTATGGTAACCATAAGATGACGTTTTAAGTCGTCATGTTTGGTTCTCTTTCAATAGTACGAGAATCTCCGTGTGTAGCCAATGCTTTTCTGTGTCTTTTGTCCAGTTCCGCGGGGGAGGAAATGAAGTATCTTTACAATGTGTCAAGACATGGTGGTGCTTGGCTTTATTAAATCTTGTATTTTTTCCTCTTTTGTCCCATAGGTGCGTCAAAGTTCTCCATTACATGACCTCCTTATGGCGACAGATATGGAGCGACAAGCATCGCTTGATATTTTTGTTGATATTAGACGGTATCATTTTGAAGAAGACTGTTTTCTATAACCAATATTTAGAACAATGTGTCCTGTCACATTTCAAGAGATAATAGTCCAACACGTGTCGATATGTCATGCACAGAGGCGTCGATCCTGTGGGACAGGGGGGCGATCGCCCCCTCCCCCCCATGAAAGTAGTGGGGCGGGGCAAACATATCGATTTGCCCCCCCCCCAATAATTTTGACAACTTGAAAAATTCATAATATGTAATGTAAATATGTGTTTCGAAAAGCATTGGAAAGCACTAAAACCAACCATTAAACATAGCATAAAACCATACAAAATTGTCAATTATTCGGCGCGCTTTGCGCGCTAAATACTGTGTTACAATTTGGCGCGCGGAGCGCGCTGAAGAAAATGTTGGACTTTTTTTCACGTTTGCCCCCCCCCCCTCCCAATCCGAAACGTGGATCGACGTCCCTGGTCATGCATGTTCAAGGGAGTCTGGTTTTGGAATGGGGAAGTGCACATCTTGGGGAGGTGGAACTAAAGTTTAGAAAAACAACTGCTGAAAGCAGAAAAACGGGGTGCAAATTTTGATTTGCTTGCCAGGGGCTGAACTCCTCTGCCCCAGGGGAGGGGGGTGCAAGTGCACTTAGTTCACCCTCCAAGATTACGCCCTTGATGTTGTGTTGAAATTTGGGTATAGAATTATTGTCTAAAACTCAGATGTGATGAAAATTATGAACTTGCTCCTCCTTCAAGAATCAAATTTCATATAGTTATAAGGTAATTGTGCATGATCGATGATTTTGAAAGATTAAGTGTGCAAATGTGTATAGTTAAACTTTCTATTTTCGTCACGGTTATAGATCTGTGTCTAATTGCACGCGACTTTGATTAATTGTAAAATATTGACCACTTAAATAATTAAATATTAGTGGTTCACGGTACACTTGTTATTTTTCCAAGTTAAATGTCAAAAGAACGATTTTTTTTTCTTTTTACTGGCAACAGAAAAACGATATAGTTTGAAATGACTGCGTGCGTCCATGCAGGAGGGTGCAGGGGGTAAATTCAACCCCCACTGTTGGCATTGGATTTAGACAAAGTTAAAACAAGAACAAAATGATTATGAGATGCCATTCTGAATGAAACGAAAATGTCGCCACGACAAAGTTTATCTGCATGCATTATGCCAGTTTTTAATTTAAGTTTTTAATTTCTTTAGTCGTTTTAGTGATGTCATAATGTGGATATGTGACAGAATATGACCACCCGAGTCCAAATCATGCTTAAATATTATGGCTTTCAACAGATCACTTAACGAAGTTAAACCGAAATTTACATAATACGTGTGATTAAAAAGTTATATGGTATCACGCATCGATGTTTCTACATACCTCGTGAAATATTTAATTTGGGTTTGTGTGTCGGGGTAGGGGTGGGGGAGAGTAGGGGTAGGGGTTCGTAGATTCATTTGTTATTGTTTATGTGTATTGTAGTTGATTTCGTTTGCTCACTTGTACTAATGTCTATGTTTTTTTTTCATTTTGAATTTAAATTGTGTTAATATTATATTGTTAATTGTGTAAAATTATTGTATGTATATCAGAAATTGCACTGGACCCCTTGGAAGAACAGCTGTGCTCTATAGGCACAGCTGAATCAGGGCTATCCAGCCGCATTTTAAGTTACCTTCATATGCGTTTGTTATTTTATTATACATGTTTTTTATGCGGAAAAGAATAAATACAAATACAAATATAAAATCATGTGTTTGAATAACGGGGCAGCATAGGATCGGAGATCTTCGAGGGGAGGAGGGAGTGGTTCTCGGACAGGCCCTTTAAAGCATTTTGAGCTAAACAAAAAGGGGGAATCGTCAGTTCCTGCCCGTAAATTCGGGGACATTGTTATGCCACATTCCTCTTTCCTTTTAGACAAAATTGGGGGTCGCGGCCGGTTTGCCCCTTGGATCCGCCATTGAACTTTTTCTTTCTCTCTCTCCCTCCCTCTTTTTTCTTTTTTTTCTGCGTGAAATTTGATGTGCTTTTTGTGTGCTTCAATGTGTATATGACGATGTGCGTGTGCATGTTTAATAAGCACAAATCCGTTTTGATCTGTTGTACGGTAATTTAAGGTAATTTGTTTAATTTGTTAAATTATGAATGACAAAAAATTAGGCCCCCGTCAGCAAGCTTCGTTTTTTGTTTGTTTGTTTGTTTGTTTGTTTGTTTTTTTTTGGGGGGGGGGGGTACCCTGATCTTTGTTTTAGATTTGTATGCTTTGTTTTTGTATGCATTTTAAATGGTCGAATAAATTGAATTTGGATTGAAATTGAAATAGAAATTGAATATTATTTGAATTTAAATTGAATTGAAATTGAAATGAAATTGAACCGAAATAAAATTGAAATTGAAATGAATTTGAATTGAAATTGAATTGAAATTGAACTGAAATTGAATTGAAATTGAACTGAAATTGAATTGAAATTGAATTGAAATTGAATTGAAATTGAACTGAAATTGAATTGAAATTGAACTGAAATTGAATTGAAATTGAATAAATTGAAGTTAAATTGGAATTGAAATTGAATTGAATTGTGGGGTGAGGGTGTCGCTCAGTAAATATTTGAAACGAAACAATATACAACAATTTTTCGTTCACGATAGATAGAACTACATGTCAAGCATGTGATTGTCAGTGTAATTGTTCAGAGATTTTCATGCCCACCTCATCATCGCTCCGACGCTGCTCCCTCGATTCCATTTACTTCGCTCCCTCGATTCCCTAGTCTAAGTCATATACTGCTCTTTAATTTATTAGTCTATATTAGTGTCCAGACTCACACCTAGTTTAAGTTCCTGAACTGCGTTGGGATTAGGGCAAAACAGAGAGCAGTCTAAAACTTAGACTATCTAGTCTAAGTATCCAGACTCACACCTAGTTTACGTTTCTGAACTGCCTTAGGATTAGGGCAAAAAAAAGAGAACAGTCTAAAACTTAGACTACCGATTCCCGGGCGCGCGAATTCTCGTAATCTGAAGGCCCATAAACATTTCCATTAGAAGTGTCGATTGCTTGAGCTGATAGACATTCGAAATTCGGCTACTGGGTGACAGCTTCTTCATTTCTCTGTCAATCCCTTTCCTTCTCTTTCCTTCTCCTTCTCTCTCTTTCTTCTTCTTCTTCTTCTTCTTCTTCTTCTTCTTCTTCTTCTTCTTCTCTTCTTCTTCTTCTCTCTTCTTCTTCTTACTTCTACTTCTTTCTTCTTCTTCTTCTTCTTCTTTCTTCTTCTCTTCTTCTTCTTCTTCTTTTTTTGTTATTTGAATTGAAATTCTGAAATTCAAAAATTGACGTTCAAAATCTGAAAATTTTAAAATTGACATTTAAAATGTAAAAATTTAATAATTTGACATTTTCAAATTTGCACGAAAGTAACTCCTGAGTGTGAACAAGACAGTCAGTATTCCGATGAGATTTGACAGACAAAATTGTGCTTTTAAGTATCTAGAAAATATAGTACGTATTCAACTTTTTAATTTTGTCCCTGAATCTCTGTACTACATTCTTTTTCACATTTTCACGTTGTACTATTTGAGAATAAAAAGAAAAGGAAAAAAAAAAAAACACTTACAGATATTTTGTTGGAATATGCTTTTCTCGCCCCTCAGGGGCGTCGATCCATGTTTCGGATGGGGGGGGGGGGGGCAAAAATGAAAAAATGAAAAAATGTCCAAAATTTTCGGAGCAAATTGGCGATTTTGTATATGTAATGGTATTTTTATGCCATATTTATTGGTTTTATAGTGCTTTCCATTGCTTTATAAAACAAATATTTGCATTGCATATTATGAATTTTTCAAACTGTCAAAATTATTGGGGAGGGGGCAAATCTATTTTTGCCCCCCCCCCAATATTTTCATGGGGATGGGGGATCGCCCCCAGCCCCCCAGGATCGACGCCTCTGCTCGCCCAATAATGGCATTTATATTTAGGGTTGTCTATATAGTGACCTTAAAATTGCCACTAGATTTCTGAAAGTATACTGTAATTCAGTGACGTGCATGCGCGCAGACTATTTTGTTTTATAGCTATAATATAGAAACCCGATGGGTATATGGTGCTGATACACAAACAGCGAAAGCAGATTCAATTATGGTACTATTTTTCTCGCGATTCATGCTGGCGACTGGTAATTTGCAGAATGCCTTCAGGATAAAATTGATGTTGCTTTTATCTAGACCCAACAGATTGAGGGTTCTCTCTAACTATAAAAAATGGGTATAAATAGATCGGTGGGGGCAAGCCTGGAAAGCTAAATAGTATGCGAAGTTATGGTTGGAAAAGGGGTATGAGCATCAGTACAAAAATACAAAACTTCCATTATCGCACACTCCGAAAAATATGGCGTCAAACTGACTGAAAGGGGGGGGGGGTCTGCTGGGGTCACTCTCAGAATTCAACAAATGAGGTATGACATAGAATTGGGTCATATTTTACCCTGATTTTGGTTGGATGTGATTCAGATCAGGGTCAAATTTCCAGGTGTGACCCTTTTCGGAGTCAGTTCGACTCCGTGTTTTTAAGAGTGTGTAATTAGACCTCCTACTTATATGTCGTGGTTTCATTTCATCAATTTCTTCACAAATTTCTGTACAATGTATTGCATTTGTGCCCATGATGCACACCCCGAACTAAACTTATCGACTATATTTCTGTATAATGTAAAGATTCACGTTATTATCTTCACCTCTCATAAAAAAATTTTTGGCTGAGAAGTCAGGTTTTGTGAAAATAAGTGCTGATAACATTCAAACAGAATGCACCTACAAAACGTTGCGAAGTGAATTTGAATGTTATACATTCGTTAAACTAGATGTAGTCTGATTGCATCTGATTCGTATATCTTCTAGTTAAAACTGAATACCTGCTGATCAAACCTTACAAGGTCAAAAACTCACACCAGTGCAGTTGGACGATTGTTAAGCAATCTTTGCTGCAGTTTGACTCTACCAAGTTCAAAATTAGTAGGCGAAACCTATACTTTCAGTGTCTGAAACATATTATTATTATTATTATTATTATTGTTGTTATTATCATTATTATTATTATTATTATTATTATTATTATTATTATTATTATTATTATTATTATTATTATTATTATTATTATAATTATTATTATTATTATTATTACTATTATTACTATTATTATTATTATTATTATTATTATTATTATTATTATTATTATTATTGTTATTATTATTATTGTTGTTATTGTTATTGTTATTATTAGTTGTTATTGTTATTATTATTATTATTATTATTATTATTATTATTATTATTATTGTTATTATTATTATTATTATTATTATTATTATTATTATTATTATTATTATTATTATTATTATTATTATTATCATTATCTTTTATTTACCCAGGGTAGCCACTTCAGTCAAATAAACTGATCTTCCAGCGAGCCTTGCATTAACATAAATGTTATCATTACCCTTCTTTGTTCTACAATGCCGAGCGACTGGTTAGAAAGCAGAAGGTACCATTTATAAAAAGTCTTTGGTATGACCCTGCCGGGGCTCGAACCCACGACCTTCCGATTGTGAGGCGGACGCTCTATCCACTCGGCCTTCACACCGGTACAAAATACAACTTGAGCAACGTCCCAATTTCAAATAATTTATCGTTTATATTTCAAAAACGTTACAATGTAAATCCAAATTGAGAGCACTGCATTTTCATGACCAAGAAAACGATTTGATGTGAGAAAAAGCAGCCTCTGTGATCCAGCGATGATAATTCATATGCAGTGATTCAATAATCCGAAGAATAGGATTTAGATTTACAAACAGTGACGTAATCGGGACTTTTGAATAAGGTTGACATTAATACTTATTTTAAGGTGCTGCTGATAAATCCTGTAGGAATTCCAGGAGATGTACGCACCCCCTCTGGAATAAATATATTTCTTGTGATATCTAAGAAACGGTTTGTCGGAGTGGGTGTAGAATCAACTGTGAGTATGAAGTAATTATGAAACAGTTGATGTTGATGCGGAACTAAACATTTTTGTCACCACATGGTGTGTGTTTCGCGAGAGAATTGCGAATTGAGTCGCAACTGTTTACAAACAACAACCACAAGACAGTTAAATTTCTTTTTGCAATATCGTTTCTAATGAATTTTTAAAACCGTTGTAAACTTGGATTGATAGACTTTCACTAATTTACTGCCACAGTGCATAACATTTCCGTTAAGTGAATCACGTTTCAATGTATTTTAAGATGACATCATGCAGATATGAACATAATCTGCCTTGGAATATCGCGAAAAATATTCCGTTTACTGATATTTTCAGGAAACATCTTTGTTGAAAAATTAGTCTCGAAAATTACAATTGTTACTTTAACTAAAGAGATGTTATGCTGACATACGCTTCCAATGTTCGTTACCGAAACACATTTCATTTTTTCTACATCAAAATGTATACATATTTTCTGTTGCTAGTAATTATTTTCTTAGCCATAAAGCGCCACCAACAACGCGCCCTGAAAATAATGTTTACCAATAGATGGCGTCATATACTGTTTTGTGACGAACACTAACATCATCGATAAACGAAACAAACACGCTTTGGCATAATCATCATAATAGTAAGTTTGTAAGTGATGGATGGCCATTCTGAATAAATTATGAACCCACGAACAGAAACTGTAGGCCTATACATCAAATGGCAAACTGGTAAAATGAAAGGGTATACTTATCAGCGTCTTTAAACTACAGACTTATAAGCAAGTCTTGAGAAGTAAGTTTTGGATAGAATCTTGTTCGTTTTGATCCTGTTCGGCTAACCAAAAAAAAAAAATGATGACGCTGGTATATAAGGACCAATTTATCCCTATATCATGTTAGTTTAAAGTATCATCTTAAATAAAAGTATAATTGAGAATACTGTCTATTTTAAATAACCATTTCTAAAAAACAATTGTACTTCATCCAACATCGCTTTCTCGGTCTAAATTACAGCCATTGTGATAGAAAAGTTCTGCTGTTGTACTACTTCTTTTAATTCTTATGTTAGATATTACATAGACTTATCTGATGTATTTACATTTTATACGCTCAAATTCAAATGTAACTTTAGTTATTCTGTCCATTTAAAACATTACATGATAAAACTATGCTAAATTCATTACATGACATGATAAAAAGTACAGATTCATTATAATACGTCATTTTGTAATAAGAGAAATGGGATACTGCTCAAAGTAGCTTGATGAATGTCGCTCCCTAAAAACTGATATGATAAACAGACAAAATATTCATTAACAAAGAACGCTTGAGATAAAGTTTGAATGAGGGTATGGTTATTATATGGGAATCCAAAGAGTTCCAAACACGAGGTCAAGCATGCATAACTGAATTATATTATTTGGAAATTTTATACGTTGGCATTCAAATTTATCTTTCAGCCAGTTATATTATCTTTAATGTATAACAAGATCCGAATTAGGTCACGGGCGACTAATTGTATTGCGGCACATGTTGACCTTATCAAAAAACAAAATCAACACTTCTATAAACTGAACAAAATGTAGAAATATTAATACCAGTGAACGATCTTCCATTGTTGAGCAAATTAACATTTTTGGGGGCAGAAATATTATTCTCAAACTAAATATGACAAATAACAGTGTAAGCTGATCAAAAGAGAAATTGTAATAGGTGGGGTCTTTATAATTAGCACAACGAATGAAATACATTTTCTATTTTTTAAAATTATTATTTATTATGATGCGTACTATGGGGCTATAAAATTCGCTTACTTAGTCTGCGTAAGCATTTCATCTTCAAACAAATATAATGCGCAGTACCATTTAAAATGTGGAAATTATACAAAATAATCCCATGTATAGCAACATGACAATTTATCACTTCCATTATCACTTTCAAATGGATATTAAAAATAACCCTCAACTATATTTCTTGCAGATATCTTGTTTGCCTTTAGCAATTTTTGTATATAAGGGAAAGCAAACTAATAAGCATATACTGTTTTAGTAAGAAGTAAATTTGAAATTACGAGTCGAATTACTTTCTGGTGCACGGGATCGTAAAAATATACGTTTATTGTTGTATAACAATATGGACAAAATATGGGTAATATGGGTAACAACTACGCATACATACGTTTCATGTCTGTACCGGGTTATCTATCTATCTAGCTATCTATCTATCTATCTATCTATCTATCTATCTATCTATCTATCTATTTATTTATTTATTTATTTATTTATTTATTTATTTATTTATTTATTTATTTATCTATCTATCTATCTATTCAGATTAGATAAAAATGATATCATATATTCTGTACATAATAAGTATTCTTATTTCTACGATAGAAAATACAAAATAATATACCTAACCGACATTTTGTAGATTTTAGATCAAAACTGTATAGTTATTTCTATATACAAAAACACAAATGTTGCTTTAGACGTTTTGTTTTTAAGT
>JZLH01S0234773.1:4067-18393 GCA_001188425.1 Eucidaris tribuloides | reverse complement strand
TATTTCCCTATGCAGCACGCATTCAACCAAAGAAAGACGAACTGCACCTAACTGATAATGGCCCTACCCTCAACGGCAATTCTGTCCGCAGCCCCCCAATTGGTGTTACCACGGCCTTGCAATAGGGGCAAGCGAATGCTACTGAACGTACATGGATTACGAGCAGCGCATCCCTTTAACAGTAAGAGGTGGAAATGTACACTGTGCCTTGTGTACATGTAATAGTACCAGAATTCAGAATTCCCTTTGATACACATTTGGGTCGTCTGAAAGTTATTTCAACTCTCTCAGGTACCCATAATGATGTGTACTGTCGTTTTCAGACCACCTTTCATAAAGATGTTTCCTGTTTAGGCCTACATGTACATGCTACACGTAAATGTTCAGAAAGGACATAAACCACTTGCAAGCAGTTGTAGAACAGCCACACAAATCAATTCTTTTTCTTTCCATTTTCTTTTTTTTTATATTTAAGTAATACATGTATCATGAAAACAATTGCCATACTACATAACCCTTGAAGTTTTACAATTTCAGCCACAACTGACATACACTTTAATAGAGAATTAAAGAAAGAAAACAAATCATTGGTAATAGGTATACATAATTACTTACATGTACACTGTACCCTGTTTTTACAGACTTCCATACCCAAATTGCCAAAGTCTTCGTTTCCTTTAAAAAACAAAAACAGAAGTGCCAGTGTATGCATTGAAATGCCCACAAACCAAACTGCATAAACAAAAACAACTCTTGGCTAAATGATCGAACAGCAATCCAGTCTCACTTCCCATGATAGGCCTGACAACTTCACCAATGTACATGTACAAGTTGGTTTGCCCCTAGTCTGGCTTCCAGACGTAAGAACTTATCATATACACTAGAGAGATTACTATCATCAATTAACTGTCTTGAACCAAGACTAGTGTGACCTGTGATGAAGTACCGTTAGGCGGAGTGAAGGTAGAAGAAGTGAAGTCGTAGAGGGGAGGTATAATTACTTTGGGAATGGCAAACGTCACATGGTCTGGAACCGAGACTAGTTTGCCCCAAGAATGTGGGCATTCCTCAGACACAAACTGATTGACACATCTAAATCAGGTGTCCTAGTCTTGCCTCCAAACCCAGTCATTAACCTTCGTCTGTCGTTAGCAACAACAATCAAGTATTACACTGCCACCACTGCTGACAAAACCTACACAATTTAATGATGTGACAATTAGCATATTAGTTGTTTGACCAGTAACAATTCTTTACTCCACTGATGATGAAGTGTGCAGACCCACTGGGGGTTTAAGGCACAGACTATTGCCAGCCTGCCAAAAATGGGTGGAAACATTATCTTGTGACAAGGCTGCTGCAAGATCACTGGGGAATTTGGGGGAGGCATGCACTTCCTGTCTGGGTACAATGTCAAACTGGAGGAATGTCTGACCCTGTCTTATGTCTGAAGTGGTCTCAGAGACAAGAACAACTAAGGAAATGAAAATTAAAGCCACACTTATTAGTTTTGGTGAAGTTCTAAACTGAGCTTGACCTGATCCAGAATGTATATTTTTGTGTCATACAAATGTGTACTTTCACAATACCACAATAAACTGCAAAAGCAAATTTTTCTACAGAATGAAGGCAGGAGTTCAGAGAGTAACTAGCTTTTTCAGAGAAACTCTGGATGTGGTCGCATTAAGTGTTCACGAATTCAGCATTTTTGAGAGTCGATCTAGTCCGCCCACCAATATCGGCGACTACGACTAATTAGTCGACTATCGGTGTCAACGTCATTATAGTCCGATCCAAGTACATTTCTGGCAGTTTTGTTGACTTTGCGATCAAAGAGAGATATAGCGGATTCAATTCCTGCCACAAAATGGTAGATAAAATGATTGGCTATTACTGTCATTTTTACGTCTCTCTTTGACTCAGTTTTTAATACAAAATGTAACAATGTGATAAAAAGTCGACTATTGCGTTCTGATAGTCGTAGTCGCGACTATCTACACAAAGTGCGACTAACGACTTTTCGCAACTTAGTGTGCAACACTAGTGTGGATAGATTCTCTAAAAATATTAAAAATAACGCTAAGCTTATGCAAAAAATCAGAGGGTATGTAGGACACACACACACACGCAACGCACACGCGCGCTGACACCCACACACCACAACACACCACACACACACACACCAGCACACGCAACACCCCCCCACACAGCACACACACCCACAACCCCCCCCGACCACAAAACACACACAACAGCCCACACCCCCGCCCCACACACAAACACACGACACACAGACACCACACACACCCCCCACACACACACACCACACACACAACACACACACACACACACACACACCACCACACACACACCACCACACACACACACCAAAACCACCCACACACACACACAAACGATAGACTACACATACTGTACATACTAATAATCAAAGCACAAACCATAGATGTAGAAACTATGAATACTGACAAACAACATGCACAATCATACCACATGTAGGCATAACAACCGTAATTACAGTTACAACATAACAAGTACAAACATGTTACCTACACACACAAACACACAAATCTACACATACACAAACACACACACAAACAAACACCACACACAACGTACAATACCAATGTCTAATCCAAAGAGAACATCGCTAACAAGTATTCATTTCATTGTAACAGACCAATATGAAGATTACTACCAAACAGTAACAAAATTATTTCTACAGCTTTTCATTTCTGACAATATGGAAAACAACTTTGCGCAGATCACAACACGTGTTGTCACCTAGATCTCATCAAAATATGTTATGCACATGACCTTATTGTGTACAACCTCCATTGAAGTGTGTATTCCAGATAACAATGTTTAACAATAGAGGGGGAGGGGAGGGGTAGAGATGGTGTAGGATATGTTTACAAAAGAGTGACAGCTGATTTAAAGGGGGTACAAAGTCTATGCTGTGCACATGACTGTACTGCAGTGAGGCTGGTACTGCCTGCAGCATGCAGGTTACAGTGATGCCAACCAGTACAGAATTTTCCAGGGAAGTTCTGGTCTAATATTAGAGTTACTAGGCAGTGCGTTCAAAAACAAAAACGTAGATTATAACAAGAATAGAACATGAATGACCAAAATAAATGAAACTACTGAACCAAATGCCTTGGTTACTGAAGTGATTTGAATGCAATGCCCAAATTGTAATGCCGTGTTTACATTCACTGGTGAGTGATGGAACAAAAGGTTCGTTTTATTCATGCTTTTCCTCATAGAAAACTTTTGGTTCAGCTGTTTTCACATATTTTTCTCATTCGCACTCTAATCTCATTTTTTTTTTAATATGTAACCTTTTTATTGTTTACCGTACCGCCTAATAACTGTAATAAGACCAGACCTACCCGGAAAAATATGTAATGGTTGGCATCTCTGAGGTTAATGTCACATGGAACTGGTACCTGGTACTACCAGGCAGCAGCCATGCAGCTGGCCAGTCAGCCAGTAATGTTTACATTACATGGGATAGGCTTTGTCAACATTACCTGGAATCATGGCTGAATGCTTCTTGGACTAGAATAACCTTTTATCAAGGCTGGGTTCTTTTGTTCTGAGGAGCTCTGGCATGCATGAACGTTTTGACAAGGCCTGTGAGTGCTGAAAATACTGCATAACTGCACATGTACAGGGTGGGAAGCCTATCTATAATGGCCACTCATGGGAAAACATGAAATGTGGCCTTTATAGTTACAGGTGGCTGCTAAAGACAGGTTAATAAACACTGCTATAAAGAGGTGCCAACTAAGACAGGTTTGACTGTAGGATGCAATCAGTTGTACATGATTTGATTTCATTTATACTACAGGTTGCATGAAATTTCCAACAGACACCAGCCCAAGATAATGTTTACATCATTTTTAGTCTCCAGTGGGTTAAATAATCACCAAGGCCTTGTCAATAGGCTAAGCATGCCCAAGTTCAGATACACAAGACCGGGTACATGTATGCCAAAACATGACTGATGGACCAATTAAAGGGACGCGCCGCTCGTAATCCATGTACGTTTATTTACCTTACGCTTGCCCCTATTGCAAGGCAGTGCATAACACTGAACCCTATGCTACGTAGTGTAGAGTTCAGTGGTGCGTAACAACAATCGTGGAGCTGCGAACAGAATTGCCAATGAGGGTCAGTTGGGCTGAGTTCGCATTTCTTCGGGTGAATACGTGCTGCATAGGGAATCGCACACAATTCGTGTGCGCTCGTTTTCCGAAAGTATACGGGCATTCCCGAATATTATCCGAGTCAGGCCAGGACAACCGCCCACGTCTTGCGAATTTAGCGGGTCGCTTAATGCAACCTTTGCATAGGTCACTGGACCAAGATGTGGTTAATGGTGTAGGCCTACTTGCAAGCAGAGAAAAATGAGCAAATGTTGTTGATATCCAATGGTATACAGAACAAAATGGCTTAGAATGACCAGGGTTGGGCTCAATTACATTCTTAATGACATTCCAAAGACATTCCTAATGACATTCCAGAGCAGTTTAACCAGACTACAAGCAGACTTTGACCAGTTTATAATTAACATAACAATGGGCTGATCAAACCCAAGCCATGTCAGGTTATTGTCATGTTAAACCTGGTCAGAACTTGGCTCAAATCTGAAACGTTAGTACAGGGATTTCAAGCTGTAATTGAATGTACATGACCAGGAATGTGAAACAGTTCTTATTCTAAGTTGGTGTAAAATCAAGGTTGTGCAGGGTGCTACATAACTTTTTTTGGCCACTTGCCCGACCGGGAAAGTGAATTTTCAAACAGCTCGAAAATGCTTGCCCGAATGAAATTTTTGCTTGCTCGAAAAAATGACAGAAATTTATTGATTTGTGTGATTAATATGTATAGATATACATAAAAGTATACATACATGTATAACCATTCACAAATTTTCACATCAATAGATTTTTGTACATATTTAGAATCAAATGATTCAATTTTTTTATTGTGTTTATGTCATCCATATATTACAGAGATATGAACGATTATAAGACAATGTTTCCAGCAAGCGTAAATGCGATTTCATGTTGTGGTTGGGTGGGGGTGAGTGGAGAGGTGGGGAGGGGCTGGGGGGGGGCGGGCGTGGGCGGAGAGGCGGGGGGACAGCAACAGCATATAATAACAGGCAATTTTTGTGAACAGTCTAATGATTTCAATAGGTGTTCAATAACAAACATGTTTTGATGAGGATTGTGATTATCAACATGTACTTGTAAAACTATAAACTGTTAGATTTTCATATTAAATTTGTTTAAGTGTTTAATATGAAGTGTTCTTAGAGTTAATGCAATGTTCTCGCCAGAAGATAAACCACCGTAACCACATAAACTTTTGTATCATATACATGTATGATAAACATATTTTTCAGCTATTATAATAGTTTCTCACCAAAAAAAAATGTTCAGTGTTTATTACAGAAAAGTGTTAGTATTAATTCTTTAGTGTCATAACAAATTTATCAATAAATGCCGAACAATTTTTGGAACAACATGTAAGTTCAAAACATCAAGGATAATAACCCGCACCATTCCACTTGGAGGGCGTGGCCGTCATCGTAACCCCATAAACTACCGGATCACCGCGCCTACTGACAACAAGAGTTAAATTTGTGGAATCTTTAAAAACTTCAATTGTTATCTTAGATATATTTCCTCTTGTAAGCCATAATTGTATTCCGATATCCCAAACCCGGTACCTAAAAAAAACTATGAGAATTCGCTGCCGAGTCCATGAGGATGCTCCGCCCCGTCATCAAAACTTTGATATTATGAGGCATTTTAACCTTTGACGTCAACTCTGAAATTTCATATTATGCGCCAAAATACATACTGTCACTCAAATACATCTAATACTTATAACAGTTTTCAAGTTATAAGTGGTAAAGAAATTAATTATGGTCCTCATGACTTCGATTCCTTTAGCCCAAATATGATCAGTTCATGCTGGTAGATTATAACACTTACATGTCTTCATCCCAGTTCATTCAAATATGATAAGATCGTCTCATGTTATCGTGGTAAGAACGAATTATGAGAGCATTGTGACTTTGACTTTGCTTTTAACCCAAATCTGATTGTTTCATTGAACTTTAAATACATAACTCACCATATTACAGAAAACTAATCTGGCTGTTCTCAGTTATACGGCAACGACACCAAATCAGAACATACTTTTAGACCGTTCCTTGACACTTCACATCCTAAAATCTAATCAGTTCATTGTGCCCATAATACATCCTCACGACTTGACCAGCCGCTCTCATAATAATGCGCATAACGACGCCCAAATCAGACATATTATGTCTGGTGACCTTTGGACCTTGACTTTCTTCAGCTCACAAAATCTAATCCAGTAAATTTGTGCTACATAAAATACTCACGCCAAAGTTACTATGAACATCCGATCAGATATTCCGTTTCAATTATCGTTGTTAACGAGCGCAAATCATACATTTTTAAGGCTCGCATGGACCTTTGACCTTTGACCTTTCAAGTTGCAAAATTCTAATCAGTTCACTGTCGGCTCAATAATAATTCTTCACCAAAGTTACATAAAGTTCAAGCCTGCTCCAGCTTACACTCGCGGTAACGAGCCCAAAAACTCAACATATTTAATGGCCCGTACCTTTGACCTTTGACCTTTAAACTCCACGAAATCTAATCTAAATATGTGGGTTATTAATACATACTTCACCTCTAATTACATGAAAAATCCGAACTCGGCCGTATGTCAAGTTATGTGGTACGAGCCCAAATCAAGACATTTATTTTAGGCCCCTGGTGACCTTTGACCTTTAGCATTCAGCTCTCAAAATTAAAGTATTCATTGGTCTCATCATAATACATATTCAGTCACCCAAGTTACATTAAATACCGACCAGGCCGCGTTCGCCAGTTATCGTCTGGTAATATGAGCCCCTAAATCAGCGAATTTTTTAGTCCCGGTGACTTTGACCTCTTTGACCTTTGAGCCTTTTCAGCGGTGCCATCCAAAAACAATCAGTTTCATTGGTGCTCATAAAATAATATACTTGCATCTAATTTACATGAATAATTCATGGACTTTCTCATTATCGCGAGCGACCCAATCAACATTTTTAGTTTGTGACTTTGACCTTTGACCTTCAGCTGCCAAAATCTAATCAATTTCATTGTGTCATATACATACGTTACCTCAAGTTACATGAAAATCCAACTGCCGTCTCAAGTTATCTTGTAAACGAGCCAAATCAGACATATTAAGGCCGCGTGACTTCTGACATTTGACCTTTCAGCTCCAAATTAATCCAATTTTCATTGTGGCTATATACATCTATGGCCTAAGTTACAGCTCAAATCGCGTTCGGTTCTCATTATCGGCGTAACGAGTCCGTAACGGACTGACGACGTTACGACAACGCGAAATACATAATCTCCGCAGACTTCGTTTCGAGGCATATAAAATGTTGAAAAGTGTTAGATCAGGTGTAACTTAAGTTTTAGTCTCTATTCTCTCATTTCCCTTTTCATCTACAACTGCTTAGAATATTGCACTATCTTATTTTCAAAATCTTGATAACATCTACTAATCAAGAATTTATTAGATAAGCTACACTACTTGGTGGAAATATTTTAGGTTAACCAAAGTTCTTCATAATACTACAGGCAGGGAACTGGACACCACGCCTGCCACATCTCAACCGCAGCAGTTAGGGGATGATTCTGGCCTGAATGTCATGTACTATTTTGGGGGGGGGGGGGGGGGGGGGGGGGGGGTGGGCTTCTATCGGGGGGGATGTGTTCTTGTTTTTTTTTGGTTGATTATTTTTGCGTCGCGCGCCGTGTCGCCGCCCCCCCCCCCCCCCCCCCCCCCCCCCCCCCCCCCCCCCCCCCCCCCCCCCCCCCCCCCCCCCCCCCCCCCCCCCCCCCCCCCCGTGTGGACGGTGCACCGTCGCAGCTACAGGCCGGAGTAAGATGTCGAACAGCCCCGCGGCTACACAGGCGTCATGAACTTTTAGGATCTTTATTACTCACTATGATTTACGCCTAGCTCCATTGCTAAATTTTTGCCACTTTTGACCGAAGTATCTCTTAAAATTCACTTATAGAATATAACAAATATATTTCTGAATTCCTCATGACAACTTTCATGTCAGATGTTATCATTTTCAAGTTCGAATAATCTGACGCAAATACTTGCCAAGTTAGACTTGAAAAATACAAACTCATACACCATTGTAACATCATGTGTACTACGGCAATCTACTAGTCGGCTAAACTTGCCGAGTTTTTGGAGTAGCTGTGATATATTTTCTGGTGATTTGAAACAATTTTACTTACCTTTGCTGCTACTCAGTCATCTTTTCCACGAATACTTCTGTAATTTTTAATCCTTGCCACAAGATTTTCCGCGTTTTGATTTTTTCTATTGGACGGAGTTACAGCATGGCATATTCTCTGATCTTGCACTGGCCTAGTAATATTCTACGTATCCGACTTCCTGTCGCTGTCCGTTAATATTTTCGTCTTGCAGAACGCCTTTTAGCAAATAATTGCGATTTTTAGGCCGGCGTTTCCACCATAAATAACAGCTCATTTTATTTCATTTTGTTTCAAACAGTTTTTGGTATTTACTTAGTTTTTAGCCTCGGGCCATCGGGCAAGGCGGTTTATGTCTGCACCTGTTGTGGCTTCTATTCCTTTTTTTCATATATTTTAGAGGTGGGTGGGCGTGAGGTGAGTGCGAGGGTGGGGTGTGAGCTGAATTTGTTGTTCTGACATAACTTGTTGATATGCAACTGACAATTTTGGCAATCTGCATACAGTGGTGTTAACTACTTCTTTTCTTATTCTCAGGTGATTGTTGGAAAAGTTGCTATTTTAACATATTGACTTATGACTTTACTCAACATTTTTGAAAGCTGAATAGAGTGTGTACAAGCTAGCCAACCCTGTTTACGTGGGAGTCATATTCTATGTGTCGTTGGGTGGTTGATGTTATCGTTAGTCTTTATTGCATGTCTTCAAATGTGCATTGTGCAGAGCACGAACATGACCCAGTTTTTTTACTCACAAGATGAAGAAGCTACAATTTATTTTTATTTTTTTAAAGAAAGCCTGTATATTCTTAGTTGACGCAATCAATTGTCTTGTAAAATTTGGCGCTTTCACATCGGAAATGTCCAAGGTATTTGAGTGGGTCCCACCCTGAATATACAATTGTAGCTGTCACTTCACTGTGTAAAATAAGATATTCGGCGATGAAGGCTGCAATCCTGGAACATATGTATTTGTTGATGCGTTGGTTGAATGAGAGATATACTTTTTTTCCCATACTTGATAGTGACTGCACTAAATAGTTCCCAGGTTATATGCATAACAACTGGGTGTATCGGCATCTCCTACGCCGCTACATCTTACATAATCTATAACATACACACATATCGCTGAAGGAAAAAAACATCGGCCACGAATTAACCTGAAGCCTAAACAGTTGCAAGCTCTCAATCAACAGTTTAAGTAAATGACATGGAAAGCATAAAATTGCGCAATTCCTTCTGGTATTGTGTTAAGGTTTTAGAGAAATTAATTACAAGATTTTTGTTTGTTTTAGTTCACACAACTCAAGTTATTCAGTCCTTTACTTTTTTCTTGATTATCAGTACTGTATTCATTTCTAAGTTTACTACTTCACACTCAGTAATCCTTTGTAGGCCTAGATCGTTCCAGCACAGTGTAGAAATGAAATAATATATATTGCGCAGTATTTTATTTCCCTTTTGGCTGGATGTTAAAAGCTCTAAAGTGGAAGAGGGGGAGGCATACAATTTGCTACTACACTCGGATATCAATATGCTGTAGAAGATCAATTCCAAAGTTATGAAACTCACGTGGGAAGTGCGAAAGATGGAGACGTTACATAAAAATCCCTCCCCCCCCCCTCAGTTTTTAAGGTACAATCAAACTTGAGGTTCACTTTAGTAAACAGAGTCTGAAACACATTGTTGCCAAGGGCAACCATACCAATATTTCATACCAATATTTCATACCATACCTCTCGCATACCAATATTTCACAATTTTATTGTGAACCAAGAACAGTATATGCAAACTCTTAACAAAATCTATGAACTTTGCAACTTTGTAAACTTGTGATCAACAGTGAAATATGCGGAGGTTCACTGTGTGCTTGTGTGTTCAAGTGCTTATTTGAGTTTGTGTCAGTGTCTATTTGTTCGGCTGTCTACTTACTAGTATCTTTTGAGTCCATCACACATGCATTATGCCTCCCCTCCTCTATTTTCCCCCTCACTGTTCTTCCCCCACTGCAAGAAATCCAGTGTTTTGTACACATCTCTGATAGAAGCTTCTCAAGCAATGACGATCTTCAAATGTGGCCCCCACTCAACAACCCAACATTTTGGGAGTCGGCACAAAATGTTAGCCCTACTTCTGTGGTTTCTTTTTCCACTCATAGCTTAGAGTGCATGCGTAGGTTTTTTTGCAGAATCTCAAAATACCTCAAATTACCTTTCCGTTAAAATCATGCAAAACAATTTATATCCTGATAAAAATTTCCCCTCATCGTTGGGCAGCGACCATTTCATGATTCCCATTCCCCCCCCCAAAAAAAAAACAAGGAAAAAAATTCTCCAGTACAACTTCATCAGAAAATTACCTTGTTCTGCGGGATTTTAATTATTAAACGAAACGTAATTTGAGGTATCGTGTATTTTGAGGTGCATACAAATGATACATTCATGTACTTGTCTTCTTGCATCACTTGTACACATGTAGGCCTACTGCATGGGTTTTGTACATTTTGTGTATTGCAAAATTCACAATGGGAATCATGAAATTCACAGTACATAATTTGTAAAGTATGTTCAAACCAACACAGTCGTACTGCCCCCCAACCAAAGACATGATATTATTGACAGCCATGGGAAATGCTATTCTCATTTCTTGGTTGATTAACCGCAACACATGTGCTTCCTCAGCTTCGGACATCCCGTCCGTCCCGTTGATGTGCTAATTATATCATACAGCCCTCGACCACGACCGACCTCGTTTGTGCCGTACATAAGTCTGCGCACCTACGTCCTGTATGTATGCCGCCGCCGCCACTGCTACTGTGCTTTATTATGAATGGGTGGCGTGTGCTGCGTGCACTTCCTTTGCTTGGGATCTCTGGAATGGCAATCTCCCATTAGGTCGCATTGTTTATAACACCGCACACATGCGCATGCACGTAATATGCATGCTACTGATGGTGTAGTACATCCATTTTCACTGGCAATCTACGTTTTTGCCTTTCACGAAGATGAAATGCTGACCGACACTCATACAGCAGATCTATACATGTACTGTATGCATGCATTAGTTTTGCACTGAATGTATATATGTGAAATTTATTCTGCATCTGCCACTATAGACCTACTCATTTTATTAAAAAATAATGTAGTTGCACACAAAAGTTATGAATCTCAATATTACTTTGATGTTGCAGCAGCCTAAAAATGATCTACTATGAGAAATTATTTGAAATTATTTCAAAATGAAAGTCAGGAATATATAAATTTGATTCAAAAAAATTGTGTCACAGTGTAAAACAAATGGAGCTATTTTATGTTATACAGTAACATATATAGCATTACAAAAGATTATGCTTCAAACATAAGACTGACTGGGAAAAATGGTCAAACAACATTACAAATTGATAAAGATCCAATCTAATCAGTTTACCATGTAACAGAAAAAAATTACAATCAGTGATGCGATCAAGCTACAATGCACTCATATTCTGAAGTGATAAAGTTGGTGAGGAGATGGCTTCACCAGCACAAAAGCTTTTTAAAATAAGTGAATAATAAATGAATTTGAAAAATGGAAAATACAAACTGAGATAAACACCATCAATTCAATTGTACATACATGTAGGCCTACAACTTTTCAATTATTTCCAAAACAGGTTAATTATCACAGAGAACGGACAGGTTCTTGGATAAACTTTTACATGTACAACTTGAAAGAATATCTCTTAAGCATCAATACACTGAAGACTTATTAATTTGTAGGTTTCAGATAAAAATGCCACATTGTTACAGATACAACATCACTTTATTCTAAATATTTACAAAGAGATATTGGTTTAATGACAGAGTTCAACTCATTATATCACATACAAACATGTATTTTACCAGGAAGCAATGGATGTGAAACAAAATAACATTTTGCCAATTACCATAAATGTTAGCATGTTAGCACTATCATTTCTGGTTATGACATTTCTTTTACAGAAAAAAAGCTTCAATTATTGTTTTTTAGGTTAACTAATACCTGCCTAGTTACATGTACATTAGATTAACCGGAAATAACCACACTAATATAGCTCTTTAGTTTGAGTATTGATAATTGGCTCGTGATCAGTTAAAATTTAGGATGTACTATTATCTCTTCCATCACAAACCACCAAAATAATTTTCTCCCTTTTTCATCATGAAAATTATAAGAGATATGCCCAAATATACATGCACAGTAATGTACAATTATGATTCTATGAGATGGTATTGAGTTACCATATGGACAGGTGACGGTGTACATGTAGGCCTACATGTACACTGTACAGTGTACTTGGATTGAAGTTCATTGGACTGGTCACAGGACTACCGTTAGCAAATGCCAATGACAACTAGAGCTCTTTCCGGATATCACTCACGGGGAAAGATTGATTATAATGATCACAAAAAATGCCAATTACTTCTGGAATAGCTCGTCTCTTATTCGGATTGAGTAGTAGTAGTGACTTTCGACTACAGCTATTTCCATCTCCGAGCATTCATAAAATTTTACGTCGGTCGATGACCGGATCCACTTCCCTATATGACTCCAGTCTAAATCCAACTTCTGCACTGAGGGACAGAGCTGTGTGTGTGTGTGTTTGTGTGTGTGTGTGTGTGTGTGTGTGTGTGTGTGTGTGTGTGTGTGTGTGTGTGTGTGTGTGTGTGTGTGTGTGTGTGTGTGTGTGTGTGTGTGTGTGTGTGCATGTTAGTGTATGTACAGTATGTGTATGTATGTGTGTGTGTGTGTGTGTTTTGTGTATGTGCATTTACATACTATGTGTGTGTGTGTGTGTGTGTGTGTGTGTGTGTGTGTATATAATTAAATACTGTAATAATAACATTAACAACAACGACAACACACAGTAACAATCATCATCATCATCATCACCACCACCACCACCACCACCACCACCATCATCACAGCTTATTATGCCCACACACAGAAATTGACATTTTGTGTACATTATTGTACACAGATAATTGTACTGTGTTCACCACTATACCACTATAAAAACAGAATGTTCTTTACCACTATTTGCTTGTATGGTATGTGTACACCTGATGGTAATTTTGACATGGTTGGGCCATTCCAACCAACCACACTGTCATACACCCTAACCACAACTCCAATATAACTCCACCCACAGTCTATATAAAATGCTACATGTATTTTTAGACATACACGTACAGTGATGACTGCTGTACCAACTTGTACCTGCTTCCGATTATTGCCTCATTTTCCTGCTTTCCAAAAAAAACAAATAAAAAAAACATTCTGTGGCAAGCTAATGTGACTGGCAGGACTATAACCTTGACGGAAATTTAGGATCCAATTATGTATGATCTGTTTCTATGCAAAGGTGATCTTTGAACAATCACTTGTACAGTACATGCTGTTCTTTGTTATGTTTTTATGTAGGCTTAACTGCTTTCGCCAGAATCACAACTCATCATTGTGGGTTTTTGCCAAAAAAATAAAATAATGTTTTGTAAAATACCAGCAACTGTAGCCAAGATTAAATGACAGTTCAGGGAAACATGGGCTTATCAGGCAGCATCTCTCTTATGTTTGCAGTCAGCCACTATCGCAAAATTAACGTGTCATAACTTGTGCAGTTCAGTATACCACTGCCTGTAACAAAGTTTTGTAACTGTAATTTCCATACTGTCTCTAGTCTTTTAATGTACCAAATTCCAAGAAGGATTAGTTTTTATTGATTGATTTATCTATCTACTTATCAAATATTTATTTATTTAATTATTCATTAACTATTCATTTCTGTTTTTATTAGCACAAAATGTGACATCACTGTTTTACATGAAAACTTGAAAGCAAATTATGTGTAGTTTCTCCAAACCACCCCCCCCCCCAACCCTCAACCCTCACCCCTCTTGGACAAATTCTTCTTTTTTTTCCAATGAACGGGGGAAATTCTTC
>JZLH01S0234720.1:0-12896 GCA_001188425.1 Eucidaris tribuloides | reverse complement strand
GCCATACCGGACAAACCGCAATGACAATGGAGACATAGCTCGCATCGTCTTCCTTATGAAGGCGAGGGCATTCCAGCTCTTTTGTCATTGCGGTTTGTCCGGTATGGTAAGCTGAGATGCCAGGATATCACGTCGTTTCGATGACCGCCGCTGTTGAGAAATTGGCTAATTTGGGAAATTGCATTGCCTCCGAAAAATGGCCCTAGAATCAAAACGCTTTACTCAAAATCAATATTCTTGGTATCATTTTATTGGAAAAGGAATGTTCTAACCAACGAAATAAAAATTAATGACATTTTGCCGATAATGGTGAAGAAATTAGCTATCATACTCGTAGCATTCTTTCTGGGCCACCCTGTATAACACAACGGATTAATGTTCATACGAATCATAGAAACGGGCATCCACTGGACTGCCAGGGGAAAAAATGAACTGTGAAAACAAAATACATTGTCACTTCAAATCTTGACAAATTAGATTTGGGTGGTATTTTTTTGTTGTTGTTTACAACAGAAAAATTGTACGATTGGCCAGTCATAGATCATCAGAGAAAAGTATGACGTCATGCAATGTATTTCCACTTAAGATGGAATAATGGTACCATGAAAAGAAGCACGCTGGGGGATAAAATTTGAAATGCTAAGTGTGAAGGTATGAATAGTCGAATTCATTGCATTAACGAAGTTTCAGAACGGCAACAAAAGTGCGCATATTTTTCTCACACTTTCATCTAGCAGGGGAAAACAGAAAAGGGGTATACTTCAGGGAAAAAAGGGATATAAAAAAAGGGTGAAGATCCCTGGATTTTTAGCACTGACACAGTAACACGTACATAACAAGCAATGTGGGGATTCAACAAATATGAAAACGATTTAAGTCAACCGCGTAATTTAATAGGCCGAGTTACATACGAGCACACCGAACTGGGAAATGTCACAGCGGGGAAAGAGATACCGTCATAATCGAATGGACTATCAAACAGCAACCAGCTATCAAATTTGTTTCACCCTTTTATTTTTTATTTTATTATTCGCGTTCTGCAGACATTTAGGTTACAGCTATATTGCATTCTCTCCCACCTGATCTCAGAACAGCAAGGAACAGTATCACTTCACCTGGTGAATGGTAGAATTATGTAAACCATAAAATATTTGGGGAAATCGGATGAAATCGGTAGACGAGACTGTAACGTGACAAGATTACACCTCATAATTTTTAGTGTAAGCACTGACATAATGATGAAAGTGTCAAACTGAATCCAGGCAGACTTCGGCAATGCGATATAATAATGAAATAAGATCTTACGGCAAACATCGCATGTTTATTCCGAAGTTTCCAAAATTCCGTTACATCAGTTCTTTGGGGAAAATGCCAGATTGTGAAAACAACTTGTTGACATTTCCACGGCTCACAAACTTGATAAATACGACACCTACACACAATGATAACTGTGATTGGTGTTATACTGTCCGAGATTTTTGTTAAATTAACGAGAATTCGTGTAAAACAGATTGTGATTCAACTTATACTTATCATGATTAGAGTTACACTGTCCGGGGTGGAGGTCAACAGACTTATCATCGATGACAAAAGAAAGTTTTTGTAAAAGTTGCTGAAAATCTCATGCGTGATTGATGCGCTCATATTTGTGAGTGATTCCTTTTCCATTTGGTCAGTTCAAATAGGCTGCATGAAATGGGCACCGGATTCAGGTTATACTGACAAGGATTAATATTACAATAACTATAAGATTCGTGTTGAATTGGCCAAGGAATATGATGACCAGGATTTGTGTTATACTGACCAGGATTCACGTCAAACATATAATTGTATACCTCTTTTCTTCCCGTCTCGCTATCTGCGGTTCTCTAAGCCAATATCCTTACCTACGCACTCATTAAAGATATCGATGTCTGTTACATATTTTATTTAAAAAAATTCTAATAACTTTTTTGTGAAAATTTTAATTTAAATTCTTAATGCATTTTATACAATTGCGATTTAAATTGCTTATATTTTCAAATAAACCAAAATTGCAAGAAATGTAATACAACAAGATACATTATGCATTTCGCCGTATTGGTGATAAACTCGTGAATATTTACATGAATATTCATGAGCCAATAAACTTCCACGATATTTTCACTATTAGGATTACTGTGCGTTTTCTGTATAGGGGAATGGAGAGGGGCGGGGATGATCATAGATGAAATCTTTTCTGAAATTACCATAAATGCACTAATACTGGTGTGATTTAGCAGTTTGGGCCTATTTCTATATATTTTAAAACAAGTAAATGCTGTTTTTAACAGCCTTGCTGCTGTTGTTGTTGTTGTTGTGTTTCGCAAAGAAAAATCAGCCTCTGTTGTTAGCCTACATAATATTTTGGTTTAACTTTAATAATTCAAAGCAGAACCATACGAACACTTCGTAATTTAACATATAGGCCAATGACCCGTCACCACAATTATATACCCTGATAAAGTTGCACATCTCAGAGCTAAGGAAAGTGAAAATTATCGTAATTGGGTTGTAAACTATGTAAGTGAAGTGTCTTCAAAATAAGAATTTTTTATGACCTTCACATGTTGCAAAAGTTTATAGTTTCAAATTTTTCATCCAAAGTATTTTTCTTTCAATTTCTAGGTTTTATAAGATGTGCGACTTTATCAGGGCATCGTGGTGATAGGTCACATATAAGCTTGTATGGTAGTACGGGAAAGCCATTTACTTACAGTTAAAATTGTTGGTAATTGTAAATACAGGCTGCTTTACCATAAACTAATAAGTTTATCCTTTATTTCACAGAAAAATACCGTAAGTTTATAGTTATTTTTTTACAATGTGTATTCGTGTTGGTGTTTGCTGCAGTACAATAAACATCTTCTTCATTTAACATTTTCCTTCTTGGATTGTGTATAAACACACTCAGCAAAGTATAAAGTCAGACAGTTTTATGAGGTTACACATCACACACAATGACTAAAGTGGTATACAACGTGAGGGGCATATAAAATGTGTGGAAAGGAACAGAAGCGGTCAATGTGACTTCTCGCCTTTATGCAGTTTCTGTATCTCATCATTTACATTAAAGGCGGAGAATCTCATTTGCACACCTCCCGCAGTGTAGCAAAACATTCCTCATGCCCTAAGGCTATTTAGGAACGACATGTCTGCGAAAACTGAAGATCAGTAATTACCCAGAATTTGAAAAATAAAAAAATACACCAATGGGTTACGGTCAGTTAAACTTTTGTAGGCCTATGGTTAGACTCTGTGTAAAGTATAAGTGATATAATGTCATGGTCTATGGAAACTAATCTGCATGAGATTAATGCATATCAAATTCGTAATATTTATGAATACATAGCGTACGCTTTTGTACAATAATTACAAATAGTAGCTAACTAAACATGATGAACATATATACACTGTAAAGATCTCAAAGAGGATAAGTAGATAATTCAAATCAGAGTCTAGCAGTTACTACAATTCCGTTACAACTGAGTTTCTAGGTCATATACTTTGCTAAAGGTTCAAATAATTTTTATGGTATTTTCTTATTTACCCAATGTTAATTTGTAGGCTTGCAAAAGAGAAGCCTCGCCTTTAAAGACAAGGTGAACTTAGCTGCCTTGTGGCGTTCCGACAAGTGCTTATGCCCTCACACGAAGGTATTTCCATCAACCTACCTTAAATCAATTATAAAATCCAAACAGCAGTAAAGGTTTCATAAGCACAGTCACGACTCTTAATCATTTAAAACGGCATATATAAGACAAATTGTCCCATTTGATCTAAAAGGAGCTACATCAAGTGTAATTGCGTTTGTACATCAGAGCTCCCGGACTCTATCAAGTGTAAGAGGAGTTAGCACGACATAGCTGCGGTATGTCCGGAATAAATGGAGACCGTCTTTGGGCCAAAATGTTTGCTCAAAAGACAGGTCGAATTTTACTAGTATTAATAGATGACAAACTTAAAGCAAAACGGATATTTCATGTGAGCACGGCGTACTTTTCGATAGGAAGTACGAAGTATTTAAATAGACAGAGAAAGAGATGATGCACTACACAAGACTTAATAAGGTATTAAGGCATCGTTTAACAATGTAGCTTTAAAGAGAATACACAGTACTGGTTGATTACTTGCAGAACAACACCATTTTAATATCAACGTTGCTTTCAAACCTTCTGTGAACAGATGGTATTCTAAAAAAAAAATCACTATAGTACAGGAGAGAGTAGTTGAAAACAACAGAACACTTCGTTTTGGACAAATCTGCTACACAAATCCCCACTGCTGACAAAGTACTAAACACAGAAATCAATATGAGAGACTATGTTAATTGTTGCCATACACACTGCAGCAACTGAGTGCACTCAGTCTGGTATTCAAACTGCCAATCCCTCAACTTTTTACTGCATATGAAGTAAATTAGTCCCACATTATAATGCAAATGTAATTTACTCTCACCTGGAAACTAATGAAATGTGAAATTTTGATGAAAGATTTTCCATCATCAACCAGTACTGTGTATTCCCTTTAAAATTCTGAGCCACATGATCTTATAGGCTGTAAAATGAAAACCTGAAACCTTTCACTTTAAAACGTTCATTTTGTGTTGTTAAAAAGTAAACATCAAAGAGAGATCATTCCAGTTTCCCCATGAACTGCTGTGTTAAGGAATGTTTTCCACGGGACCTTTATTAATGTATCGATATTATCTGAACATTCTTTGCAAGTGACAGCATGATCGCGTCAGTTCTGTTTTTCCAGGGTGTTTATTTGGTCCATTTAAACGCTATCATATTGGTAAGATATGGACGTTTGACATATTTTTTAATGGGGCTTCCAAAATATTAAAGAGCGTCTATAACATGTTGTATCAATTAGGTAGAGGACCCACTCGATATATAATCTGTGTTCATTTCGTTTCAAACTGGACAGAGGAAGAAAAAGGGGGATAAAGGGAAAGAGGTAGAAGGGAGTAGCACGGGAAATCATGACATGTATGTTAAAATCCAGGTTGGACAGTTAAAGATTAATTATGATTAGCCCAACTTAGTAAAAGAAAACAATAAAATATTATACAGAAATCAAAAGTAAAGTGTTGAGACTAAATTTGTCATCAATCTTTCCAAGTATAGCAACATTAAACCTGATGAAAATTGTTTAATGTGACAGAACGTGTTTTTATTATCAATTTATCAGAGAGCAAATAACAATAATGTACACTTTCTAGAGCAAAAACAGTCGGCACCACCGTCTTTTATATTTTTTTATCAATTTCTCAAAACAAATGAAAGTGTTTCAGAGTGTTTGATTTTCAGGGCATTAATAAATGATATAGATCAATCGAAAGACACAACAGGACAAAATGTCATTTTTCATTACTTATTAAAACTATACTCAGCCTTTAACACATCAAAGAATTGAACAAACAGTAACATTACGCAGATAAAAACTACAGGACATAACGTTTATTCTCACCGAAACAATAATTATTCACCTTTCTAATTATGCATTTAATTGGACTTTTAATCTGAACCCGAACTTTCAAGATATTCTGATCATACTGTTAACTTCATTAGCTTCCGAAGTGTTGGACCTGTTCTGATGCCGTTATAAAGGTATATACCTAGTGTTATATTATTACCCTAAGGTTGTTCTTGTTACCTATTTTCGATTGCATACTTTCCAGTACCGTTTGCGAATATCCATTGGAATTCCTAAAATAGAGTTGAATTGTCAAAACAAGCAAATGAAAACAATAGATTTATAAAATGTACTGATATACGCATTCACATTACAATCGACAGTCCAGATGTTGTTTAATCCAACTTTTCTTAAAGTGAATAATTTCATGGAAATCACAGTTTTCTTATTAAAACGGTCATGCATTGGGTAACCAAATCTTGTACAGTATTTCTAAAGCATTTAATGTCAAGCAGACATTAAAAATTCGTTGCGTTAACACTCAAAAGAAGGGGATAGACTGCTTTCAGATAATGGTTGTTCTATCTTTAACGACTAAATTGCGAAATTTGGACAGTATTATCTTAAAAAGGTGCTTTGTCTAAAGATTGAGATTGGGGTTTTGTCAACCCAGCAACGGTATATATACGTAATCAGAAAGGTTGACAGAAACACAGACAGAGGACGGGTGGGGACATGCATAGATTATAGTTTTATGTATATATTTAATCAGTACTTCACAGCGTATTTTTGTTTTTGATACTTCTTGAGAAATATCATGCTGAAGGCATCGTTTAATAATGTTTCATTTAAAAAAAATCTGGACGACATGATCCTTGATGCTTCTTATGTCTCTAATAAGGTTTATAAATGAAGCCCTGAAATATTGCAAATCAAAATTACCATTAAATGTCTTTAAAAAGTGAAATCAATGATCGACCGTTCCCGTTTTCTATACTGCTTACTGCTATGTAATAGAATGTTTGTCCCCAGGAATTAATCATATACCGATATGCATATGAACATATTTTGCTAGAGACAGCATAACTGTTACGTTTTTAGTGTATTTATTTGTCCATTCAAGCACTGTCATGCACTGTGTCGGTGAGACATCAAAGTTTGAGCATTTTCCTTTTTTAATGGGGCTTCCACAGGGTCTTTAACGATAGTAGTATCTTATAGTGTTATTTCAACATACTTTTCCTTAATTTTGCTAACTTTCCTACAATGAAATATCCCAACCCTCACAGCCTGCTGGGAAGATATATAAGTGATATTCTCAATAACTATACGTGGGTTGAAGTTATTCAACTGTTCAACTGTACAGTTTATTGCAAGAGACAAAATTGTGGTTTTAACTTCAGTTTTAAATGAGAGATAGCGATCAAAAATGTGGTACCAATTCTTGAAAATACACCTGAATATTGACAGTCAGGAGAGACAGATAAAAGCATAAACAACTCTTGCTTGTTTTACTTCGTTTGATTTTGCCTCAGAAATACGCACCTGTCGGATGTCACAAATCATTAAGAGTAATATACTATTAACATTCATAATATCATTCTTTTTCGTCATTTTTCAAGTAATTGCTGTTGTATACATTTACTTTTTTTCAAATATGATACTCGCCTGATGATTAAAAACTAACATTTATTTTTGTTTTAAATAGTTAAATAAAAACAAAGTACATGAAATTGAGAGTGGTATTTGATACCATCAAATACCACTCTGGAAAAGATTTAGTTTTAATGAAATCACAGTTTACGCTTTCCTTCGCAAGTACCATGCTATACCTCGTTGTCTTAACGAGCCACAACATAAAGTCATAAAGTGGCATTTTATTGTGAACAAAAAATCCTGTCGATTCCTCTTGACTAAGACGGAACCTCAAGTAGGTGAACACAAACATGTCTTTGAGCACATTGCAAAAACAGTGGTGTTAAAATTACACCAGTCGGTGTTGTGAGAGGAACGCACCAAGCATTTTTACCAGTGTTAAATTCATGGTGTCAGTTCAACACCCATTGGTGTTATCTGTTTGTAAATATCAACAATATTTGGTGTTATATTCAAACGCCATGGTGTATTCTTAACACCCGACTAGTGCGGTCCTCTCACAACACCGACTGGTGTTGTTTTTGACAGCGTATTTTTTACAGTGCAATGGCGCAGAAATATTTGTTTCCTAACATGAAGTAAAACAATCGCTTTGCTTTATCAAAGAACATTAAAGGGCAGTGACATGATTGCAAGAAGTCAAAATGCCTCAATAACCAAATGAATTGAAACATATACCAATACATACACTAGCTAGAGTGTATGTTCAGGCTGGAAGGATTTGTCTTGAATTTGTTTACTTCAGGAGAAAAGGCGTTTATTTACCAGTGTGGAATTAATCGCGGGCCCCGATATTAATGATCCGATAGAAAGCTACACAACAAATTTCACAGTGACTGCATTTTCTGATAATAATTGTACAACAGACAGAACATGTATGACTATGAAATTTACACAGCAGAAGCAGAAGATTAGTGACATGATTGGGAACACTTGAAAATGTCTCAAGAACCAAATGAGTTGAAATACATACCAACTATACACCAGCTGGAGTGGATCTCCCAGCTGGAAGGATTTGTGTTTAATTTGTTTACTTGAGGAGAATCAAGCATGAACATATTGATATTTTTTAATTTTATCGGGGCACGATAAAAATAGGACCCATAGAGAGCCACACAGCAGGTTTGCCTGCCACAAGGATATTGACATTAGTTATTTTAGAATGAGTCAACGTTTGACTTCAAGATTTTCACAGGAGAAACCTTTCATAGTTAACTTGATTCTAGAGTAGTTTCGGCACAAGTTGAGGACTACCTCCAATCATGTCATTTACCTTTAAGCAGTATATACTTAATTCTGGGAGCATTGGGTCATGAATTGAGAAGTTATTCCAATCTTGTCATTTTTCTTTAATTAGAGGTAATAAGTGACCAGCCAACACTGATCGAGCGACCTCGGAGGTGATGGAATACCGACGCAGGTTCAGTAAGAACAAGGAAAAGGAAGAAGGGAGAGTTATTGGAGAAATGGAAATAACACAAAGATTTTATAAGAGAAAGATACAGAAAAATCTGACTGAAAAGGGAGAAGAAAATGTAGAAGGGGATTAAGTAAATCCATTTACCTGTTATGAGTGGCCCGAACCAATGCGTAGGAGTGACGATCTGTTGAGGCAACCGTCTGCTACGTCCAAAAACTACAACTTTGAGGACGATTTGGCGGGAACTAAGAACCGGCTACATGCTAATCAGGAGTCAAGTTGCAGATTCGTCTAAAAAAGATCGCCCCGGCAGTGTGTAGCAAAACACAGTGGCGATATCTTCACCCAAATGAATGCTATTCCCACAAGCAAGTCGTTTTGGTCAATTCACCAGTTGAATCAGGGAGTAAAAAGCCGCTAAAGTTTCGTGCGGGTGGCGTCATTTTTCAACGACAGCCAGGCGAAAAATGCACCTCGCGAGAAGATCGGATACCTATACATAACAACCCATGTGTGCAGATTTTTATTACAATCACGTGACGTGTGACAACGCTTCACTTGCGTGTGTGAACGGTTTTGATTGGTTGATTATTGGCAAAGCTTCGCAGACGATCTGCTGGCCGTGCAGCACGTAGTGAGAGTGAATGAACGCAGGAATGCAGTGCGTTATTAAATTTGAGATGACGAGACTGAGCGAAATATCACTCGGTTTTCATTTCAAAAGAAACTACATTATCGTCTATCAGAGAAAGGGCGCAGTTAGTTACCGGTATTTGGGGTGATGAGAGCGACGAAAAATCAAATGGAAGAAATAAGGGTATTTCAGAGAATGCAAAGTCATGCTGATTCTTTTGATCCTCTTGTTTGTTCGTGTAGTGTAAACCTAGGACAAATGTATGATATATTGATTGATTTGAACAGCCAAAAATGGAAAGATTACACTGTACAAAGCGCATTTAACAATAATTGCACATTAGTGTTTAGAAAGTGATAGCAAAGGTATGTTTAGAAAATGTATGCATGCACTCTTAAAAATTCCGAGTCAGTCTGACCCGAAATATTTAAGAGTGTAGATTATTAACACTTCGTGCTTAAAAGTGTGATTTTGACAAACGACGTTTAGCCTCTGAACATGTTTTACAAAGTTGTAGCCAGAATGTGTTCAGAAAATCGTTTACTTGTTAAACAAAGTTTATTCAGTGTAGTTCATATCTACTGTAGATAGCTCGTCATTGGTGCTTGATTTAACCCGGTGGTTTTATCCGGTATCGATACCAGATACCGAATTTCAGCACTTTAGGTGTTTATTTAAACACCAAGAGAATAACCTATCGTGTTGCTGGCAGAAGGGCATTGGCATATGTTCTGAGCAGGAGACTGGTAACACTAAAGAGCATCGATCATTGGCTTCTTCTATATGAAATCAAAGTATTGTGATTTTTGGGAGATATTTCTGTCAATCTGTTAAGTCCAAATATCAAACGAAACGAGTGTAAAAAGAGCGGTGTCAGATTTAACACCACGGGTGTTAAATCTAACACCCCTCCAACTTCAATACAAGACCACACCGAGAGATGGTGTAAAAAAGTAATCACTTGGTACTACAGCTGGTGATGTTTGTGACGCTGCGCTGGTGTTAATTCAATAATGACACTGCATGGTGTTGATTTGGCACCGCTGGTGTTAATTGCAATGGTATACCATCGGCCCGGTATAGTTTCAACACCTGTCGTTGAGGTCCTCTATTCAAGTCGGAGCGGTGTTACTTTGGTGTAAATCTTTCCATATTTTTTCCAACATCAAGTAGTTTAGCGGAAAGTTCTTATTCTTCTTGTTGAAATTAAACATCAACAAGAATAAACATGAACTAATTAACCCCCTAAAAGGACGTTTTAGATTTTGGAGTGACACCCATGGGTGTAAATGTAACACCATGAATGAACACTGGAAATTTAACACCAGCTTGGTGTTGCATATTTAACACCCGGCTTTTTGCAGTGACGATAATTTTTCAAGTTAATGACAATTTGCAGTTAGCGTCATTCTGCTCACATTATGCTAATGCCCTTCTGCCAGCCACGCGAAGAACTTCAGACAACAAAAGCAACCTTTGACCTTGATGATGTTTCACTCTATCATTGGTATCTGTATTGCTTAATAGCCTAGGTATTGAAGTTTACAGCCATGTTCTTGTAGTACATTGTTGTTTTCAAGAAATTAGAACATCCTTTTATTTGGAGAATAAAGACACTATTTAACATTGTGGTATACACTCTTAAAAATTCCGGGTCAGTCTGACTCGGAAAAGGGATCCGTTGGGGCACACCCGGAAAAGGTCAATTTTAACCAATTCCGGGTCAAGGTTGACCAAAATATGAGTCAAACTGACTTGGATTTTGGTCAAACTAGACTCGGAATGTGGTTAAACCTGGCCCTTTTCCGGGTGTGCCCCCGACGGATCCTTTCTCCGAGTCAGACTGACCCGGAATTTTTAAGAGTGAACATGAAAAATGCCAAACTTTTATATCTGACCTGCATGATATTGTATGAATAGATAAACAAACACTATGGAACACTAAACTTTAGACAGTTATGCTGTCACTACCAAAATATGAACAGATAAATATCGGCATATGAATTAATGTCATGTGGACAAAAATTCGATAATACAGAAGTCTGTAATAATTTTTTTTTAAATGACTTGAAAAACGGATGGCATTTAACTTGGCATTTTATATTCGAGGCGTTCGTAAAGTCATGCGTAACTTTACGAACAGCTTCGTGAAATAGGCCCAGATATTGTGTAAATCTCCATTTTGGGTGTCAAATAATTATGATACTCTTGGTGTTAGCTATCCACTTTAAATTTAAACCCTCAGGCCGCGTTATTCTGAAGTCGGTGAATTTAAACACGAGTCTTAACTGTAGTTTAAATATCGATGTCGAGTCTAACTATGCCGAATTCCTAACATTTGGTATTCTGAACTCTGGTTTAAAGTAGAGCTCGAGTCTAAGTCGCGGTTTAAACTGCCCCATGCATATTTAGACTGGGTGTAACCTAGTTTAGTCTGGTTTAACTCACCATCAAAATGGCAATTGTGCTACATGGGCGACTTCTTAGACGTATTAAATGCAACTATTATTGACACAGCCGTCTCAGACAAATTCCACACGCGCGTCGCACCTTTTGGTTGTCATGGCACAGTACGTAGCTTGGCCGTATTTTGTTCCGTCGGCGGGCCTGCCGTGTTGCCTGAGCCAGTCGTTGCTGGCACCTCTGAGAAAGCCGTGCGAAAGCTGCAATGACGCACTACTATAGACATCAATTTACTTTCAGATTTATTTAATCATATTGATACTCAAGTTTCAAAGTACATCTCAACGTAACAAACCAGTACTCTAAATAAAATTCTATGCGTGTAAATTGGGGTTAAAATCTCAACATTTTCCCATGTATTGCCCAGCTGCCTGCAGAGCGTCACTATAAGTCATAACACACTGACACTTCGCACGGCCGTACACCGCCACCGCGAGCGGCGCCGAGGCTGACTAGCGCATGTATGGCACAAAATATATGAAAGGACGTTCAACTCACGCCTGCTATCAGAAAGAGTATATGAGGAGGTTCTTGGCTCCTTCTCCTAGTCTTCCTTAATAATAAGTCAGCGGGTCTGGATTTATATTTTTATACGGAATTTTTAAAACTGTTCTGCCTAGTTTCTTGAGCGCCTGCTCTACCTGATTTGCACACGCGGAATCCGGATATTTGGCGCGTATGAATGCGGCGCTTGCATGTTTGGTAAAATATTCTTAATACAAGACAATTACATTTTGTAAACGTTGTGAGGACCTTACTGTCTTTTGATTTACAAAAGCCAATACATTTTTGCCTATGTTGTTATTCATTAATATTGCTTAAGACGATTCAGTTAGTATTAAGAATAATGGAGGTCGCCGGCAATATTTGCAAATTTTACTACAAAACAATGAAGAAACAACTTAATACGGATCTAGCTGCTATCGATGCACAATCGCGATAGCAAATTTTAAACCTCGTTTCTTAACTAAACCCGACTTCCAGAAACAGAAATGGAGTAAAACCGCACTTAGAGCCGGGGTTCGGGTTATAACTGTGGGTTTAACTAAACTCGAGTCTAAAGATTTAGACTGAAGCGTATTAAAACCCGACTTCAGAATACGGGCCTCGAGTGTTAAGAATTGTAACGCAAGTATTCTGGGATGGGGTATCGTAATGATAATGGGAGACACCCTTGCTGTTAAAATGCGTCAGGCGGTGCATGCTCACACCAGTGGGTGTAGCGTCGGATACGACAGTTGCGGAAAGACTCGATGTTACATGTTAGGAGAGGGTCGATCTTTA
>JZLH01S0234710.1:0-10596 GCA_001188425.1 Eucidaris tribuloides | reverse complement strand
AGAGCGCTTTTTGGGGCAGAAATTGTGCGAAATTGTGATACAAGCACCAAATTTGCATGGGTTTCTAAGGGTGTTATCTAAGCAAATCTAATCCGGAGTGCCATTTGAAAATTCCAAGATGCGGCCATTTTCCAAGATGGCCGCCAAAATGGAGCTTTCGGAGCCACTTTTCCTAATAGTAAACCATGTACTTATCCAAATTATATGAATCTGGTGTCTATTTATATGTTTTATAGGGTTGGCTGAATTTATCTGCTCTACTAGTAGGGTGTTTTGTTTATATAGAGAACGTGAATTTATGATGTACACTATTGAGTATCTCTAAAAAATGATAGTCAGGCGTACATGTATGTTTGCACTGTAGTTGTCATTATGAACGCAAAACACGGCATACATGTTGTTGTTTTTTGTTTATGTTAGTCCACAAGAGGGTCTTTCTGAACTATTTCGATAAGAGTCCCTTTATACAGAGTTGCGACATGAACATCCTATTTTTTGGATACAAAATGGCGTGCGGATTCTTTCTATTGACAAGACTGGGTGCTCATCGCAATTGAATAGAAATGTCATGTAGTGTTGCATTGTCTTGGACACAAGATGGTGTTCATGACGTTCTGTTTGTTTGTATAGTTGTTATGTGTATCTCACTAACTATTTTTTTTAGTGGGACGTGTTATACAATGTTGTAGTTATTTGACCTCACATTAGGTTAAAAATTACATTGAATTGAAGCTTTCTTACACTTGCATTCCATATATCAAGAGCTTTGACATACTAAAATGACATGTTTGTAGTCTAAAAGTGCACCTGCAGCATAGGCTAAATAATTACTATAAAAAAAAGGCGTGGCTTAAAACGTCAGTCATAAAAATGCACTAGGGAGCCAATGTGGCACTTGTCAGATTCTGAAAGCTTGTCAGATTCTGAAATGCTCAATAAAATAACTCATTTCAGCAACAATAAATAATTGCACCAGTACCTGGGTTCACGGTTATGTTACACTAATTACGCTTTCCAATCGGCTACATAGGAAATACGCGGTAAAAATACTTAATAGACTATCCCCGATGGTTTTCACCGATATGAAATTAATGAATTGATCAGTTACAATATTGGGTGATTATTTTCGGTAAAAGCCGACTTGGTTTTCCATAAACTGTTCTCATCGTGGGATTTGTTTCTACCGTATAAGTCGTGATCCCTTGCGTGAACATCACCGGCGTGATGGCTTATAGTGGATAGAACGTCCGCCTCACGAGCGAAAGGTCGCAGGTTCGAGCCCCGGCCGGCTCAGCATTCTAGAACAGAGAGGGGTAATAATAACATTTATGTTATGCAGGGAACGCTGGAAGAGCATTCTATCACACTGAAGTGGCTACCCTGGGTAAACAAGACATTATCATTATTATTATTATTAACAGCAATGATTAAAGACCCCTACCCCCCCCCCAAAAAAAAAAACTAATAGTAATAATAATAATAGTAATAATAATAAAGTACAAATACAAATAAAATAATGGGGCTAAAGTTTGGAGTCAACAGGGAAATATCGTTGTTTTGCAAAAATCACGAGTGTGATTACAAACACGGTGTTATCTTACTAAGTACTCTTTATGTGAAGAGAGATAATATCAAAACTCATATTAGCACGCAAGTGCCTTCTGGTACACATTAATTGGATAAAAAACTATTTTTGTCTGATTGCAAACAGCTGTAATCTGTTAGATAATGCTTGAAAAATAAAGAAATGGGGGCGTTTTGTTTACTTAATAAACTAATTGTTTAGAATACCTGCAAGCAGTGTTTGATTATGAAGGCAAATAACAGATAGCTCTTTATTTATTTAGTTTTATATGATATCGTAATTCATATCTTATTTTTGCATGTAACTAAGAAAGTGTAGATTTTCGTATTTTTGGAAGCCCCAGTCACATAATGCTCTGCGTCCGGTGTTGTGTCCAAAAGGTCAATTTTTCTGCGGACACCTACGGATTCCTTCCCGTCACCATTTTTTTAAAAATAAAACATACGGGAAAAGATGCAGGCAATCCGGATATATACGACTAGATGCGGATACTTGCGTCCTCTTGCGAATAATCTTACGAGTTGATACGTTATTTGTTCTTTCGACTTGTGTAACTTCCGGATACTTTTGAACTTTTGCAGAGAGTTACGGATTGTTACGAATGAAATGAAATGAATTTATTTCCACTTTTGCACAAGGAATGAATGAATAGCATCACATATACATTTTACATAAGAATATTTGAATTAATATTATATATAATAATGAAGAAAAAATACAAGATAATACAAGTTAAAGGTGTTCGTTTTAAAACTATGTCAGCAATGATGTATAATTCTGTAAGTTCGTTATATGGAAGAATACAATACCAAAAGCCTAAATCAAAGAGCAATCTTATACTACTTAGGTCCCTTAAAATGAAATCATCTTAATTTGGCATTGATGAAAAGAGAGTGAAATGCAAAACCAACCAAAAGAAGTAGACAATTATAACAATTTAAAACAAATAAACATAAAAGCTTCAAGAGAAGAGTAACATTAAAGGAAGTACCCACAGATACGATACTTAAAAATGATTAAATTTGATATTGAATAATTTTCAATAAAGATATACATATTGATATAAAATTGAATTCACTGAGTCCAATACACAAATTTATTGGTCGAGCTAGAAGTTGGCAAATCCTAGCGAGGCCTTTTAATTTTGTATTGGACGAAGACGAAGAATCCAATTTTATCATTATTTTGTTGTTAGGATCTTCCCGTATCCGGGTACATGATAATTAAAGTTAGGCTTAATTATAGATCTACGCTACTATCGTCAGACGTTGTAGGAGTTTGGAATTCATTCAAATTAACATAAGAATGAAAATTACTTACCAGCAATTATGTCCCAAATCAAGTAGATCTACATGTAGTTTCGGTTCCGCACCCTTCACAATGGAAAAGAGTTCGGGAAAATGTTCCAAATTTAGAGATAAAACATTTCAAGTCTGAGTAGAATCCGCCATCGTGACTTGTTTACAAACAAGAACTAACGTTAGAGCTAGCTAGCTATCGTTGTATCGTACGTGCAGAGCTAGCGCAGCAGTACACATAGATAGCTAGTCAGCCAAACCTCGCCTATAGCCTTGCGATGTTATTTTTATTGCAGCACAGATTGAGGTATAACTAACATAAATTTTCTGAACCTCAAACCCTGTGGCCCTTCTTTTAAAGGAGACTTTTATAGAAGAACCAGAAATATGACGATATACATATCTACAGAAAGCTTATAAGCCGTACAATAAGATTGAATGTATTTCCAGCAATATAACCCTCCCGCGAAAGCGAAATAAGAGTGAAAACATCACCCTAACCTCAGGGCCTACTGCGCTCATTTGCTGTCTGAAAACGGCCTTTAGCTGTGACGTCACAGAAGGGACCGTGGACTTGCGGGCAACTTCCGGGTACGTAGCTACATACATATTAGCTGGAAAGACAACCCTGAACTTGTGTTATTTTCCCTTATGAAAATGAAAGGTAGACCTTATACAACATCGTTTGCAATTTATGTCTCATTATTTCCAACTTAATATTGTACTACGTATTGTTTGGGGGAAAATGTTGGAAAAAAAGAGGAAAAGACCTTCAACCTCCAAGGTGTGACGGCTGTGTTTGCGCTATTCTGATAGGTCAGTGTTCTGAGTCGGCCAGCGATTTGCACCAGTCTTTGACATTATTAGCCGGTTACTTTACCTCTTTTCACCATGGAAGAAGGCAGTTGATACTAATTAAATCATTATAAATAACATATAATCAAAGAACAGACCTATATAGTCTACTGTAAACTTCGTATCAATTTTTAGACGAGCTGGAGTAAAAGTCGAGGCGATTCTGCTGGGGTTACGATTCATGCGCGAGTAATGCAGTTGTAGCGGTAATGCGGCTCGGTGGCAGCCTGCTCTGCTGCAGCATCTGACTGAGCTCGCCGCCAGGCTGCTTGGCCGCCAGACGCGTGGGCCTGGTATCAGATCGCTGGCTGGGGGCTTTACATTACCTGCGCGTGACAAAGATTTGTAAATCGTGATAGAAATAACCGTCTGTTTTCTGGAACATTCATGAATTTGAGATCACTTTGGCTGAAGATGGAGGACCCCCGGGGAGGACCATCCAAACAAAATGGACGAAATAAATCATCGTGAGACCGATGCATGGTCATGCATTGTGGTACAATGTTCAAGACACGACATTCTCTGTGCAGCTATCAGTGGCATGTGCTCCGATGTTGAGTCCCGGAGCGTCGGCGGCATACCCTCGTATTTCCCTGTTGTCTTCTTCCCCACTATCGCCCACCCAACTTCCATCAAAAACCTCATTTTTACTTTCTTCACTGCACTCTTTTTCATTACTCAGATCAGCCTCATGCACAGACTTCAAACTCCAATAAAAGGCTATTTTGTACAAATTCTTCGCCCATTATTGATATTTTTGCCGTAATTCTAATGTACGAGATCGTGTTTACAAAGCTTCCGATCGAGTTACGTTTTTGCCGGAACTACTTTCCATTGAATAACACATACAGTAAACAAGCATCGCAATAGTACGAAACCAAAATAAAACGAAGCGAAACGCAGAGAAATACAGTATTCTACGTAATTTGATTAAAAAAGGAAAAAAAAACTTAGACTTTGTTATGTCAGAGGAAATTTTACCTTCGAACATGACTCTACAATAAGTAACGTTAGTTTTGTTCTCAAACACAACTTCTAAGTAATTCAGGTTTGTTTTCAAGCCGTACAGCTCTCGCACACACCAGCGAGTTAAACACGATTTTTTTTTTCGGAGATTGTCCCTATTTCTGTGCCAACAATGACATAAATAATGATATCAGGATATGTTCTAGCACATGAGAGGACAAATGTATGTCAGATATTGACAATTCAAGCAATATTGGGACGTTGTGAGAGTATGGAGCTGACACACACTCTATAGACATTGTGCGTTCATCGCAGTCCGTCGCGGGAGCTGCGTGAAGTATATCCCTGGTGTGACGTCACACAAAAAGGCCGTTTTCTGTGGACGGTTTCGGAGTTGGGAGAGGGTCAATTTATCGCAAGTTTATTTCCATAAAAAAACGAAGCTGACACACTTTCATGACATGTTAACTGAATGAAATGCTTAAATAACTCACTAAATTACGAAATAAACTGAATTTATTGGATTTTATTTCCTATGAATATCAACTTTCAGTTAACTCTATTTTGTAATGCACCTCTAACACTAATACGTAAACTAACTCCTATCTAATTGTAATCATAAACCTATATGTGACCATAAAACTGGTTTAAAAACATGGATATGCTAGTAACACATTGTCGTACCCCACTCTGTGTTGCAAATCAAAATTCAACCGACGGCTTAGCGTTTGCCGCAATGCGTCATTACGTCAGCGCATGCGTAGTGGCCAGGAGCCCAATATAGGAATAAATTGGATGCTCAATTGGCCATACGGCCATTATTACACATGCGTAATACATGTAGCAACCAAGCTTCCAGCTGGCTGAGAACATGTATTTTTATTGGGTCCTTCGATTTTTGTATAGTAATATAGGAGGGAAGATTCTAAAGACATAATAATGAATAAAATTGTCTTTAATTAATTCAAACATATTTACACTATATACATGTACACATTATAAGGGTAAAGTCGCAATGATACAAAACATACAAATATAAGGCTGAAATTCTTTCTCAGTGGGCTGATTTTTTTTTAGTGCTCGAGAGAATCTTTTTCCTCAAATGATCTTTCGTAGATCCATTGAAAAATTGTTCCAAATTAATCGTCCAGAATACGAAATTGATTGTTTTTCTCAATATGTTTCATTAGTTGCAACTTTAATATTACACTTCTGTTTGTTTCTTGGATGACCAAAGACTTAAAAATAATCAATGAATTTATGAGGTAGATTGTTGTTAAACAAATCAGACATGAATATACTAATTACATAGCGAGATTATTGGTAAACATCTAGCACCTTCGGTTCACTAAACAATGGCGCTGAGCGATGATTAATTCCTTTTAAAGAAATTACACGTATAGTAAGTTTTATTTGCAGAATTAAAACAGGATTCAGAATATTGTCTTTTTTGCAGCATCATCCATACGTTATATGAAAGAGAATGAACGCATCTTACAACATAACCAAGGTTGTCCTTGCAAGAAAGTGGCGTATTCTGTACAATATTCCAGTTGTGTTTTGCTGACTACACTGCACACACTATTTGTATGTTTTTCCAGGATAAACCTTTCGTCAATACATTCTCCAAGAAAAAAAAAATGATTCCACTAATTTCAAAGGTGTGTCATTCATTAATACCTGTCCCGACGTTACAAATTTTCTCCGTCTATTTTTGAACAAAATAAATTATTTAATAAAATAATTATTCCAAAAATTAAAGGCAGGGAATTTCTTTTGCATGCCTAAAATTTAAATTGTGTAAATACAATAACATTTAAAAGAAAATTCCATCTGGGCACCTTTAACAAAATATAGGAGCTAGAAACTCAGTTTTAGTGGAGTTATAGTGACCGTTAGACTCTGATTTGAATTTTTTTCTCGCGAGAGAAAAATCATACCATAGAACGTACACTAAAAGGCTATTGTTTTTCTTTCGCATTTTTCAAATTCTAGGTTATTACTGACCCCCAGATTTCACAGACATGCCCTTCATCAATAGCCTAAGGGCATGGGTTATCTATTCCTGGTGTGCGGGGATATTTGCAAATGAGATCCACTGCCTTTAAATACTACTACTACTACTACTACTACTACTACTACTACTACTACTACTACTACTACTACTACTACTAATAATAATAATAATAATAATAATAATAATAATAAATGTGTCATTTGTGTCGAGATACGTTGTTCTGCCAAATTTAGTCAGTGCCCGAGCTGCACAATCGCGCGTAGCTAGGTCAAGATACGTTCTTTTGCCGTACTGATAATCTCCGCAAGAGGATGCTTGCGCGACGTAACTTGGGTTACGTGCTTTTGACAAGTTGGGATTGCTCCTCTAGAGAGTGCTCTATCACACTCAAAGGACAGAAAAATGAGAAAGAATTATACTTTCATGCTCGTTTTTCTCGAAACAAGATATTTCGGGTTACGTTCTTTTAATTTTTCAGATACAATACATTAATTTCTTGCTATCTTGGAACGAGAGTTAAATTAAGTGTTCAAGTATGAGTGAGCATAGTAAGTTAACAATTTAACCTAAGCATAAACGTCGCTACTACAATTTTACAATCTCAAACACATTTCACATGGTAAATATTAGAAAAACACGGGTAACTTTAATCCATAGTAATAAATGTCTCTTAGTTTTGGAAAATATACCCCACAATTATTTTAACTGTTTTTCAGAGGAATCCTCAAAATCCAAGCAGTTTTTTTTTTAGAAGAACCCTTATTTCCACATGACATTCTACCTCATCAAATTGTAGCATCCCTATAGCCTTGTGCAATTTGGAAAATTGCATTGCTGATATTGATGCCTGGATGAAGTCAAATTCTTTGCAATTAAACCATAGTAAATGTGACTTCAAATTAGATGTTGACTCCATATCTCTTTTTGGCAATGATATTCCTTTGTCAAGCTCATGTCGTAATCTTGGTATTTTATTTGATTCACAAATGTCTATGACTTATCAAATCACCAGCAAATATCTTACTCGTTCTGCAACAGAAAAGCTTGTCCACTCGCTCATTTCCTCTCGACTTGATTTCGGTAATGGCTTACTCTTCAACTTACCAAATTCTCAAATTGCCAAATTACAAAAGCTAAAAACTCAGCCGCACAATTTTTGTTTCTATGTCAAATAAACACAATTACATTACTCCATGGGCGCAAATCCATTTTCAAATGTAGGGGGGACATCACATGCAGAAACCTGCCCAAACCATATTTTGCCAGCCAAAATTTTTCTAACCTGCCATAATTTGCCAGCAAACAATTTCTGACAATGCGTCGAGTCTCGGTGGGGGGGGGGGCGCGCCGACAAAACCATATTTTTTGCCATGCCAAAATTTTTTTCGACGACCTGACAAATTTGCCAGCCAAATCACAGATTTTTGGCATGCACATGAAATTTCGTGGGGGGGGGGCGACATTTGATATTGTGTCCCCCACCTTCAAATCGTGGGGGGTGGACATGACCCCCCGTGTCCACCCCCCCCCCGCCGCGGAGTTGCGCCCCTGCATTACTCCTGTCTTGAACACTCATCACTGGTTGCCCGTAAAGGAACGTACAATTGTTTTTTAAATCCTGCATTTGTTTAATCATACTATCCGCGGAACACCCCCTGATTACAATAAGTCTCTGCCGTATCAGTACCAACCTGTACGATCCCAACGATCGTCCAACTCCGGTCTTTTACATTTCCATTATCTAAGAAATTCGGGGGGAGGGAGGTCGAGCTTCACGCCGGACCAGCCCTGTGGAATTCACTTCCACTGGAGCGGAAGGACTCAAACTCTCGACATCCTTTAATGGCAAGCTGAAACACATTTGTTCATTTGTGCATTTTGAAATCAGACGTGCTTCATTTTCTTCCCCCCCCCCTTTTTTTTTGGTGTGTAAATTATTTGTGATGTTGTTGTTATGTCCATTTATTTTATTTTCTTCTTTTTTGTTTTGTTTTTTCATAGAGTGCCTTGATCCTTATAACCAAATGGATAACGGCGCCATAAAAAAATTCCATGTATTATTATCATTACAGGTATTGTTATTATTATTATTATTATTATTATTATTATTATTATTATTATTATTATTATTATTATTATTATTATTATTATTATTATTATTATTATTATTATTGTTATTATTATTATTATGATGATGATGATGATTATTACTATTATTATTGTTATTATTATTATTATTATTATTATTATTATTATTATTATTGTTATTATTATTATTATGATGATGATGATGATGATTATTACTATTATTATTGTTATTATTATTATTATTATTATTATTATCATTATTATTATTATTATTATTATTATGATGATGATGATAATTACTATTATTATTGTTATTATTATTGTTATTATTATTATTATTATTATTATTATTATTATTATTATTATTATTATTATTATTATTATTGTTATTATTATTATTATTATTATGATGATGATTATTACTATTATTATTGTTATTATTATTATTATTATTATTATTATTATTATTATTATTATTGTTATTATTATTATTATTATTATTATTATTATTATTATTATTATTCTATTGTTTCCATTTCGTTACTTGAAAATAAGTGAATAACACAAAATATGCATTAAACGTTATGTGTTATGTCAATATTGGTCCATGAGCCAAACCACATATTGGTGCCACCTGTAGGAGAAAAGTCTGTGAATGATTTAAGCACTTATGTCTTATATACACATTCTAATAGATTTGGTAGCTTAAATATGATATGGACGAAACACTTATTGTAGTATATACTGTATTATATCCCTATCGTAAGTACACCGTATTTCCATGGGATTATCTAGACTTTGTACAGGGAAATTAAATTGAGTAGGTTATTATTATGCCTAACCAAAATACATACAAAAAGTATTAATCTTTTAACCCTGTATTGAGTATAAAAACAACATACTACTAATATGTATTATGTAGAATACCAGTTTATCCTAAATATATTGTCGTGTTGCTGTACAGTCTTATTCTTTTAGCATCACCCAAACAACTGACATGATATAGCTACCAAAGATCCTATCTATGCTCTTCTATTGTCTACATAAGCCCTGTTTGTATTGGAGTCTGTAAAATTCGTAAAGATTCTATGATTTTAAATATTATGACATAAAGTAAGTTCTTTGAACCGTATTAAGTGTTTTCACTCAACGGATGTTTCATTCAAACTCACTTCAAGATTTGCACGCAATTATATTTACTTTAACAGTTGCTGTTAACACTTTGACATCTAAGTATGGATTTAAAATTACATGATAAAAATAAGACTTTAATTCCTTCAAAGATATGGAAAGACAATTGACACACTCCAAGGCCAGTTAACAATCTCATAGAAAATGATTGACCTGTAGCTATATATACGTACTGAAAATGTAATAGTTATGACATTTCAGCCTATATTAAACACAACATCTTTATCCAGCTGTTCTCTTAATATGTCACTCATTCAATTATTTTTTTGTCATCTGTCAATATTTTCGTTTATTTTTTTCTCGCAGTGTTGAATATTTTTTTTTTTTCATTTGTTCACCTGTCATTGTCCTCACCAATTTTCTCATAGTACTGTTTTGCTTCAAGTTAAATTTAACCTAACAAACCACAGGATGGTTACAAACTAAGGGCTAAGGCAATAATCAAAACACACTTAAAAATGTTATTGCCTTTCCACATTGTTGTGTTCTTGATTGGCATACCGAAAAGAACGTTTATGCTAAACACTTTACTTTTGTATAGTTGTGTCATTGCAATAAGTCATATTAATATCATGGAGATTTTCATCCATGAAAGG
>JZLH01S0234652.1:0-17098 GCA_001188425.1 Eucidaris tribuloides | reverse complement strand
CTCTCATGACACATAATTAACACAGGGGTTCATCTGTTAACAGTTTTTATACTGTGCACATGTCCTTGCTGAAACTAGCAACCTATTCTGATTTATATCAGGATCATCTGTCCTGTATTATGACCTAGCATTGCTGTCCAACTTCAGCCCCTTCTCAGCCCCATGTCTACAAAGTTGCATAGTCTTGTATCCAAACCTATGCTGTATGTGACCAAAATGTACAGTGTGTAAGGGATTATGACAAATGTACAAGGTGTTGAGTTTTCACAGTATATTAGGCCTAACGGTACAGTGTCATACTCTATGACAAGTTCTATATCTTCAGTAGATAAACACCCCTTTTAATTATCAAATTATCAACCATTCAATTTTAAAGGTGAATTTCAGTCTAAAAGCAGAATATTTTGATGATTTGCAGCACAATCAGAGGAACAGATTAATTAAGTCTTGAAGAAAAATATGAAAATTGTAAATTTTTGAAAATTCTACAGATCATTACAAAATCAGCAACATGCATTGTTAGCAACCCTCCATTTGTTTTGTTCACAATATGTCACACAATTTTTATTTCATTGATATACATACGCAGAAGAAGTCTGAAACTAGACTAGTGCCTCTAGTGTTGAATGATGTAATGATGATAAAGGAAATATGTCATTACAAAAATGCAATAGACCCTAATGCCCTGCAACTCATACTGTGTAGGTTATTTCAGTAATAGGTGAATGTGTGAATGAGAGCTCCCCCACGGTGAAGTACTGGATGGTTCCTTACTCACCCCACCCCCCGCCCCCACCCCTACCCCCACCCCCACCCCCACCCAACACCCAACACATGCATGTGTACATACATGCACACACTGATAGTTTGATTGTAGAGTCATCTAATTGAGAATCTTCGTCAACCCCTTTGGCTTACTAGTATAGTATTTACAAAAAATTACAAGTGAATGTTTTTACTAAAACAGAAACTGCTTGATGAGAAAGTTAGGATCAGGAAAGCATGATACATGTAGTTGTCTAATCTTTATTTGCTACCACCCCCCCCCAAAAAAAAACCCAAAACAACAACAAAAAAAACAAAAAAAAACAAACAAACAAATAATAAATAAAATAATACAATGTAATTATTATAGGGGTCTGGATGTCATAATACATTTACATAACAAGCACAAAAGCACATAACCTTAGACATGTACTGATAGACATACTGTACATGTACCTTTATTTAAAAGATTGACATTCATTTAAGAAATTTGTATTTTACAAAGTTGTAGTTGATTTGTTAATTTAAAGATTTATAATGAAATATGTGCAATAATGGGTATCGGGTGTAAAATAGGGTATTGTCATGTGAGAACTCTCTTTGGTAAATTTTGGTTCAAATTTAATCATGATGCCAATGCCCCAATGATGGCTACTTTACATTATTTTCACTATTTAACTCGTTGAAGGCTAGACACAAGATAGCTCTTCGCGAGGTCTATGTGAAATGCGTGTTAAAGCAAAATCAAACTGTCATGGGACATAATTCTATACATTATAGAACACAACATGGTAGACAAGAAGTTGCCAAAGGAATAATCCAAAATGAATTCATCTTCAATATGATTGAAAGACCCTGCTGTAAATGTCAGAAAATTAAGTATGAAATTAAGTGGAAAGCTCTAGATAATTCAAAACATTCCAAACAGTTTGTAAAAAGATGAAATTCTTAATCTCCCGTTAATGAATCTTCATTACACAATTCAATCATTGGCCTCAATGTAACAAGATGAACCTGACCATGTGATAATTGATGCAACCTGGAAAACATGTGTTGTCTGATTTGGAGGCACGCTGGATCCAAGATGAGTCAAGTCGCCGTGGTAACGTACAGGATACCAGGATGGAAGTGAGCCGATTTCCAGATGTCAACTTTTATCTGTCTGTCAGGCTACATCGAAGTGTGATGGTTATAACAGGAGATACTATTTAATGAAAAGTGCATTGCATTATATGCACTAAATATAAATAGATACACAAAATATATATTGAGTATATATATATTTCAATAAATATATATTTCAAGTATATTTCAAGTATGTAAATATATATTTCAAGTGTATTAAGATATATTAAGTTGATATGTAAATCATATTGATTTGAAAAGTCTTGGAGAGGGAAGATCAGATGTTTAATATCATCAAGAAACAGAAGACAGATCCGTTGTCATAACAATAACTGACATACATGCATGCAATCATGCAAGTATGTCAGTTGTTATAACCATGTGTTATCCATATTACGAGTACATCATGTAATATTCCTCTGTGGATGAAAAGAATGCCCTACCCCCCCCCCCACTACTACATAGTAGAACATGCATGGAATTCCACTTGAAGTTTATTCTCTCATCAAATATACACTTGCACAATAAATCATCAACTACAGTAACAAATCAGTTGAACATTGCATTATTCCGTGGAGTAGGCCTACATGTACATGTACATGTATATTTCTGCCACGTTGCAGCTTTCATTAGAAACATTATGGTTCACAGATGCACACTAGGATATGTACTATAACTCATTTCTAGTTACTGAAATCAGATATTAAAGAGTTAGGATGCTCATTTTAGAGATGGTATGTGTACTGCTTGTTTAGTCTATTGTTTATGACAATTTTGAGCATCTAGTCTGGTCAGTGATTTCATTTGAATTAATCAGAATTACAAATTTCTTTCTGAAATTCAGAGTTTAAAAATCTGACTATGAAGTGAAGGGTGATTATTGTTGTTACCAAGATAAGAGCAGAAAGGAATTTGGAAATGACTTAAAGTAAGAAAATTTGGAGCCATAGGTGGTCAGTAGACTCAGAACACATACATGTACGTACTACTTACATGCAGTGCTGGATAAGAAAGAGGCAACAAAGATTTATAGTCCACAGATTCAGTCTACATGTAATCAATTATTTAATTTTACATTCTTTGTTTCTTCTTTGTCTGTCTGTGGTTTCGCACATTTGTATGCCTCATGTCTTGTGTATCTATTTCATTTCCTATCGCAGCCAATGCTAGCTATAACTGCTACTGTAAAGTGTAGACACGTGTCAGGATGAGCTCATGCACTGTTCGATCTGGATAACAAGACGAAAGTCTGGGTGGCAGAAAAACTTCGAGATTTGTCTCAAATTCTTTCACGTAATTATGATTCGTCATTCATGTCATAATGAATTCATACATGAGTCAGACAAGATATAACTTTATTTTCATGTTTCCCGAGAGACATTTGCCCCCCTTTGAACCCCAATCACTCAAGTTATGTGCTTCTTAATTTGACAGATTTTGTCTCAGTAAGAAGTGATGTCATAAAATCATATTAATTTGATGAATTGGATATACCTTTTTTCATACTCCTCAAATAATCCTCTGAGGAGGGTAAAAAATGACACAGAAGTTTGGGTGTGGTATGAATGTCTTTATCAATTAAAAGTGTGACATACATGTAAGATAAGTAAGATATAACACTTTCTTTTATTACTGTATTATTATTATTTGATTATTTTAGCCAATACTTCTTGTCTAATAGTTTTTGTTTTGGAATCTTTCATCTCCTCAACTTTCCATGAGGAATAAATTGGCCATGTGCTCCAGTGACCCCACTTTCAATCAATGCTCTGTTTTCACAAATGTTGCAATACACCTCGTCTTTAGCATAGAACACCTGGGGCCCATATGGTAAAGAGTAACAATTAATTTTACGATTGTTATCAATCTGTGTGTCAGCAGCTAAAGGTGTAAATGAGATGGGGGCCCTGGTCGTCTTGTGAGTTCTTAAAGCCCAAGTACAGGTTTGTTCTATCAAACAACTTTTCGTCAATCTTAGAACTATTCTGTTGTCTGACCCAGACATCAGAAAACAACATCAAAGATCAAACCTATTGAAAATTGTTTATAGTGATAAATTTTGATGTTTTAATTATCAGAGAGCTTGTAGCGGTATGTGAATTACCTATGGCAAGTACATGTCGGGGTCCCCGAATTTAACTTACCTCATTCTGTTTGATTTGAAAGGTCCTAATCATAGGTCAAAGGTCAAAGATGAACACAGGGTTCACTACCCACCATGAACTTAATCTCTAAGTGTTATTCAGACCCCTTTTTTTCTGTCGAGACACACACTTGCACACTCTTTACATCATTCAAATAGGGATAAGTAGATGTTAATATGACTGCCATTTAAATCATTGTCTGTTCATAATATCATATCCATAACCCTTTCACGTTCTATACAAAGATGTTGAAAGGAGACTTTCCTTTCTGAAAAGTGTCTTTGACATGGGGGACATCTGGAAGTTGTATTAGGACATCTGTAGATTGCATTGAGCAGTAGTGTTAGAAGTGGTGTTCATATTATTTCTGTCTGACTGGTGAACTGTGGAAAATTAGTAGGATTGAGAAACGATGGGGAGGCGTATTCTATTGGATCAAACACCATGTAAACGAGAGGCCAACATTCAGAAGTGAAATGATACTGAGTTTTATTTTTGGATAATGCATTTATTATTCTGATGATTTTATTTTGTATGGGTAGCATCATGATGTAAGATCATGTGGTATGAAACCCTTACTGCCAAGTTACTGTGTTTCATGGTTCATTCTGAAAGAAAGTAGGTATGTGTAATTTACATGTTATGTAGGATTTTTTGATTTTTTTATTGGGGGAGGGGGATAAACTATATGACTTGATCAAATTCAGTTTCTTTTATAATTATTCATCATTAAAAAGATAAGGCTTTGAAAACAAAAACCTAGACAGTTGTGTATGCACTTCAACTTATTTGTTCTGAAAAGATACAACTGCCATCATGACCACAGACCGGAATGCTTTAAGTTTTACAATCCATGTTTATAAGTACATAATCATAGCATAATTAATTAAATAAATGCTGAAAGGTTCTACTATTGCACAATATATCATCAAGTTAAAATGAAAGCTGAAAATATCCGCTTTCCATGACTCAATTCCTGAAGAAGTTATGAAATGGTATTGCATGTATGTGAGGACCGATAACAATAAGCTTGTTTTGCACATTTGGAAGTGTGAATACATGCAGATCTAATAATTGTTGGATTTGTAGTGCCCTTGTTCAATCAATAGGTATAGGCCTATATTCTATCTGATTCATCCATAAACACCCCACCAGCATAACATAACCTAAGTGTGAGGTTTACCAGAAATAATTTGTGTGAATCTCTCTGATGAGGTGACCCCTCACCTTGAGTGACCCTTCAGTCCTTCAATGACAGTAATTCAATCAAAGCTTCTAGGCTCTGTTATGACTGGGTTCATTATACTGCTAAGATTAAATTCCAGAGAAAGTGTCATTGATACTTCTGTACTCTAGAGCAGTTCCATATGGCAGTGCTGCAAGATCAGATCTCTCTAAGGTATTATTCCTTTACTCAATTACTGGTACTGTGAAAATGTTGCAATTTTCTAAGATGTTTCTGTTGTTAAGCATGAAATAATTGCACAATTTACACAGAAACTGCAAAAACCCCAACTCAACATGTAATGTTCCTTCATAAAATATTAAATTCTTGAAAAAGTTTCACTGGTACTTCTGAACTCTACAGCAGTTCCATCTGGCAGTGCTGCAAGATCAGATTTCCAAAAGTAGTTTTCCTTTACTCAATCATTCTGAAAGTGTGAACATTTCAGAGGTTTTTGTTGTGAAGCATGAAGCAATCGCACAATTTACACTGAAACTGTAACAGACCTTTGTATTCCTGATCACAAACAAGACCAGTCTTGCAGTAGGTTCACTGAAGGAATCAGGTTTAGGGTGCCAGATCTTCAGCTAGGGTTAGGTCATGGAGCTCCTTGGTTCGGTTGAGAGTTCAGAAATTTAGTGATACATGTAAATGGTTCATTCACAGTGTAATCCATTTGTACTCTTATTTTGGCAACATGGCAAGTTTAAAGATCAGGAAAGTAGACTCTCATTATAACAAACTCCTTTGGACCAGAGAGATGGTTACTTTGTTATAAATAGCAAAATTTTGTCTTATCAAAATTTGGTTATATCAAGGTTGCAAAACAATGAAAAATAAAATCAAATTTTAATTCCAGGACAGAAAAATTGTATGTATAACAATATTTTGTTACATGTATATCAATGTTCTTTATAATGAGAGTCCACTGTTTGACCAAATATCAGTTGTTTATCACTTGGAAACCACAGAAATGCGGAACTTTGAAGGGAAATTTTCATCATCAATGATTACATGTACTCCCGCTGCCCTTTAACTGGATGTTGAATCATTTTATTCTGGTCATCCAACAAATTTAAATTTAACCCATTCAAGGATATATTCTTTCATCTTTGGAGGAAGAAGTCGATGTCCTTAGCCTTGGCCTTCAATTGGGGAGGATGTGTTTAACAGGAGGACGATAATGAACCAAGGAATGTAGCTGGTCTATGTCACCACGGCCGACCAGATGTCGTTGCATGTTACCAGAATAGCTCCATATTTAAGATTCGTACAATTCCGGATGCATTCGTAATTTATGTTTGCTGTTGAACATGTCCATGCAATCCGGATATCTCGTATAAATCAAGAGTAGCTTCCTGATTGCTAGAGATCGTTATCTTGACTTGATGAACTTGAGAGCATCGTAGAACTTGTAATTGCATGGTCGAATCAAAAGTAAACCTAGAGGAATTGAAAATAAATGCAGAAAGTAACGGAAATGAAAATAGACTGTGCATACTTAGTAGACTTAAAAATATCAGTCAACACATCAAATATCAATCTGAAACGGGAAGGCAGATTATACCTATTTTTTTCAAAAATGCACTCGTACAAATTACAAACGTGGAAAATGTAGTGAGCGTTTTTAGTTATTATTGTCTCAAGAATTTCAAATATCTTGTTTTCTATAAGTAATATCCTAGATGAACTGATGCATACTGTGTTTTTGAGTTTTCTAAGAGTTTGCCTCCACCAAAATTTATCAATTAGAGATTGTTGATGTCTTCTGTAAAAGAAAATTTATACCCTAGCTCGTGTGTCTGTACTGTGCATGTTTTTTAAATGTTTTAATTAGCGGGGAGAACTTTTTCTCCCCGCCAGACTGATGGATTGATTGTTGATGGGTGCTTCGCCTTCGGGTTCAGTAGGGCACTGTGTTAAATTAGTACCTCCACGAGTAAAGGTAGAGATATATTTAGTGTGTCTGTGTTTACATGTATCCTCTGACTGTGAATCAGATGAGAAGAGAGAAAAAAAAATACTATTTGAATTAATTGAAAATGTTTTTACTTTAGACTTGAGTCTGAACTAGTTTCATTGAATATGGACCCCTTCGCTCCCCATAGGCAGCTCCCCCGTCCCCCCCCCCCGAATATTAGTTTTCACTGTACCTTCATTGTTTAACCAGCCGAGTACCATGGACACAGGACTACTAACTACTGTACAGTCATTCAAAGTCAAATAGATTAGGAGTGAACTTATGAGACTTGAAGAGGAGGATTGTAAGGATCAAAAGTGGGTCAGTAGGGAAGGACGGTCCAGTATGCATGGGCTCAAGCATATTCGGTGACCCAATTCCAGGAATCGTATCACTTCATTATGAAATTTACTGGACAAGAATTTGGAAATTGGGGCAGCAGAAAGATATGGGGCAAATTCTGTCTGGTAAACATTTAGAAAACCTCCTGGATAGGACATATGAATTATTGTGAGCATTATTACTTTTGTAAGTACGAGAATAAACTTTTTAGATTGAAATCTGGAAGTAAAATCGTGTGCTAGAGCAATAATCGTGAGCAGAATCTTACGAGGAATTTGTGTCAGTTGATTGTTGAGTGTTAATTTCATATTGGAATGTTTACGGTCACTGATGACAGTCATTCAAGCATTATTTGCAAGGTTACTACTCAAACGCCCATCTTAACCTCCTGACCTTACAAAACTGTGTTTTATTTGAAATGTTGTAAAACAGTATTAGCTCCAACAAAAGGCATATTGTACTGAGTAGGCTTACATCTAAATAAACACTCTTCAGTACATGAATATTTAATCATTGGTTTGGATCATTGGATCCATAAAGGTTGATTTGATATCAAGGATATCAAATGAGAAATGAGATTGAAGAGAAAGCCGCAAGAAAAACACGTTTCCAGGTGAATGAAGAACAAGAATGTCCTGTAATGGACCATTCTTGTATTTAGATAATAAGAGGATGATCCAGGGATGACAAGGTGATTTGAGATCAATGCATGATGGTCTCTGGCTGTTCCTCAACATGCTCAAGGTAAAATGGGCATCAACTCTATTACAGGTCTGAGGAATGTAGTTACCTGCGGGATACCTTGTAACTTTATGTACTTGCATAGAAAAAACGGGGGAAGAAGAAGGCTCAGAAGGGAGAGGGGGAAGGAGGGAGGGGATAGACTGGGAGAGGGGGAGGAGGGTAGGGAAGGACTGGGAGATGGGGAAGGAGGGGAGGGGAAGGAGGGGAGGGAAGGACTGAGGCAGGGTGTGGGGAGGAAGGAGGGTGAAAGCCTCTCTCGCACAAGAGCGTGGACAAAAATGAACGTTCAACTTTTAGTCTAGTTACCATAAGGCTTGGAATTAGTGATATCCAATAGACGAAGCTACCAAAAATTAAACTGGGCAATTAAAAATTCAAGTGAGGTGGGATTTAAAAGCCCAATCAGACTACCAATAATAAAAATGAAATGTTGGGGGATTGTAAATGTATGCATAATGTAAAATATCAGCAAAATGTGCAGAAAATGACTCACATATCCATGTTTTGATGATGAAAGAAAGGTTTTGAATGTTAGGATTTACGATCCAGAGCAGGTTTGATGTTCAAATCATGATCTCATTGTCGTTTGATGATACATGTATGCTTAGATGAAGTTGATGAACACCAAACATGAACATAATGTAGTTTGATTCATGTCTGTGACAAGTACATGAATGAACTAAAATGCACACTTTTACTGTTCATCAGGATAAGCAAAGCTACAGTTTGTAGACAACCAGACAAAGTTTGGCGGACATACCATGTCTTGACATACATCCAGAACGTGTGTCAACCTCAGAGTTATTTTGAAGGAAGGCATTTGCCCGCCATTGCACCTGTCAACCCAAGTAACACATGCACAAGACACTGGATATCCCCTGGCCAAAGATTTTGTAAATCCATTTGTCTGCGCGGTTTGCCACAATTAAATCTGGTGTGGGATTTTCATTAGGAGGAAGGCAGGTGTAGGCGAAGTCATTGGGGGGGGGGCAGTGGGAGCCATGGCCTCCATGCCCCCCCCCCAATCAACAAGTAACAAAAAACATAAAACACTGAAGTGAAAGAATAAATGAAATAAAGGTGAAAGTCCGGCTAACAGAATATATAACTTCCCGGTAGGTTGACACAATACTCCCAAGAAAAAAAGAATATGCAAAATACTCAGAACAAATGAATGAGAAAGTTTTAAACCAATTGCTGTCAATTATTGGGAATAATATGAAAAATAGGCTTATTTCATAATTTAAAAAAAACGGTGTAGTTCACCATAATGTAAACTGCACAAAATTGCCCACAAATATACAACATACATGTAATGACAGTGTAATACAGTGATTTACATGTAATTATACTGTTATGCTTAAATGCATTGTAAGAATTTATCAGAAAATTTAGTTTTCTGTAACCTGAAAATTGACTAGAATAACACTTTCAGAAGACTTCAGGCTGATGAAAATAATGTGTAAATTCAGTAACTTTCCCTTGTAATCATCAAATTAAAAGTTAATGTACTTGACTGGAAAAAAAAATCAACATCAACAAGCACTGTAATTTTATTTCGTTCAGCAGTTAGTGGTAAAGTTTCCTGATTTGTAGGATGATGAATATGTAACCATTCAGAAAATTGAATTGAATTTAATTGGAAATATTTCTAGAATTGGGTCATCTGTACCTGTTTAAATCGATCCTGACTGATGAGAGGGTTTTCGGTAATTGAATTCTACCATGTCCCCTGTGACTCATTTTGAACTTGTTTCCGATTGTAACAACATTGCAGAAACATTTTTTTAGTGGTGTGTAGAAGGTTTTAACCCCACATGCAAAGGTTGTTTCTCTTCTTTTCTGAGCAGTAAATGTATGCATTCTAATTGGAAATATTTAAAACTTTGGGTCACCCAATGTGTGTTGAATTAATCTTAAATGTCATGCTTTTTGCTCTAATTGAATTCTACCAACTCCCCTGTGACGCATGTTCGGCTTGCTTCCGCGTTTGAGGACTTGTAGAAACATATCTAGTGGTATGTTAACGTTAAGCTGTCAACTGAACACACAATGACTTGGTTACTCTGCTGATAAATATAATTTAATTGGAACTATTTTGAAATGTGGGTCATCCGAACTCATTTAAATCAAACGTGACTGTGATAAGGGTTTTCTTTAATTGAATGATTGACAAATTCCCTCCTGACTCATCTTCTGATAACATTACAGAAACATATTTCAGTAATGTTATCTACATAGGTTGAGGTTTCAGCCGAACATACTTTATCAATGTTGCTTGGTTTTGTGGTAACTTAAGCTGACATTTTATGATTGGGAAAGATGCGTGCAGTCGACACTAGGTTCACCGACCTCACAAATTCCGTAAAGCTTCTCCTTCCTGCGAAAAGTTCACCAGATTGTCACATTTTCACGAGTTGGAGGTGTCGCATTCTCACCGCCTCGTGAAAATTTGGGACGGGCAAGGCTCATGTTACAGACCACTGGTTGTTTGCGCAACTTCCACGACATGAATGTCTCGGGCAGATTATTTTGAGAGAACAGTTGAGAGTATTTCCAATTTTTCAATTAATGGAGCATCAAAAGGGATTGTTGTTGTGTTAAAATAAACATGAAAGTGAAATAACACAAATGAAGTTGAAGGTACTACCCAATTTGCAGAATTTCAACAGTGGCTAAAAGTGTGCAATAAGAACAAAACGGTAACAGGTACAATTTTTGTTTTTAGAATAATGCCCAAATTAATATCTGTAACATAATCAACTTCATTGCAAGGTATTAAAAAAAAAATCAGCTACAGTGGATTTTAGGAACTGAGAACATGAGGAGTGAGTTCTTCAACTCAGTGCCTCTGAAATTATGAAATTCACATAGAGTGAATACATGGCACATCCATTTCATGTATCCAGTGGGTTAAGATGGGCTACGTGCAGCTGCTATCAGACTTCAGGTTAGATCAGTGCAGCTAGTACAGTGTTAACTTTGTTATGTGGTTAAATTTATCACACCAGTGACAATTACTAGTGTTGAAACAATGCATGCAGGTTATTAACCCTGAGAGGGGCTAAAAGTAGAAAGCAGACTGCAGCAGCTAATCGAAAAAATATTTTTGGAAATCATTACTTTGTTAGCATAAAAACACCTTTAAAGACACTGTACCTGTGGGTACATGTACATGTAGTATGTGTACTAGTACAGGTCTGTACAGGAGATAATGAAACCTATTTTTAACTTATAATGTGGTTTTATGTGATCAACTCAAAATAACTCTGCATCATGGATATGTTTAGAGTTGAGACATGAATTAGGGTGCTATATTTGATATGATATTTCCTGCATGAGACAAAGGTGTTGCATTTAAAATTATCGTTCAAGTCATAAAAGTGCAAATTTACATTATTTTTGTAGTGATTTTATTTATTTTTTCTTAAGTAAGCCAAGGAGAAAAGGAATACAGTGCATATTGTAAAAAATGTGAACAATGAATACAGATTAGACACAAACTTACAAAGAACCGTAACAACAATAACAAAAGGTCTCAAAAAGTATCTGTGATTTAGTGCTGTTGGCGCATTATAATTTTTTTCTCTCTCTAGATTTTCATTATGTATGCATAATGATTACACATTAACTGCAGAAACAACATTAACAATGACAACCAAACATGTCTTTTAACAGAACCATTGGGACTGTAAATATATTTATCATGTTTGTTTACTTTAGTGTCATTTCTGATTAACTTAATGTTTCCTTTATAATCAGTCATGCAAAAAAAAAAAAAAAAAACAATGGTACAGTGTCAAACCCCAAGTGCTTTAACTTGGCCTTGGTGTTGCAATCCTTTCCCTAGTTTCCTCTTTCAATTGCGCAAAATTTCCACATCAGAACTGAAAGTAGGCAAAGGTCATGACAAAATTAGCCTCTTACAAGTAGGCTCAAAATACATCTCCACATTTATGAGTAGAGGGGGTACTGTGCACATAAAGATAAGAACTTTAATTTATCTTACATGTATTTCAAATTTTATCATCTTTTTGGCATACAAAATGTGAAATGTCATAGCTATCTGTTCTTTTTAACACTTTGCGAATTGATGGCTCACCAGCTTACCCATGTGCATAACCTCAATCAAGTACTGTGATGATGCACTGGTTTGCCAAAAGATAATCATTTTCTTTCATCTTAATTCCAACTTAAAAAATTTGTTACATATCAACTGCATACATTTCTATTGAAGTGAAGAAACATTGAAGCAATTACTTTATGTGTAAATAGGTAGATCACATTGAATTTTTAAAGAAAATCATACTTTTGGGGAAGATTGTGCATATAAATACAGAACAATCCAATTTCTGGCTCACATGCCTAGATTTTAGCTTAGCAACCAAGGTGTTCAAATTCTAATAACTCTGGTATTCGAACATGATACTGTACATGTACATGTAGCTAGTAGTGTACCTGTTCTTTAAATGTGTTGGCTAACATTTACCACATTAAAAAAAATCTGAGCCACATGATTCCCCATGCTACCAGTGTCTTTGATGAGGTCTAAAAATGAAGCCCTGAAAAAATTGTATTTCAAAATGATTATTTAGTGCTTTAAAAAAGTGAAAATCGTAAGTTGATCGGATTCACCTGCCTATTTTCTCCCATAATACTGTGTGTACACCTACGCTACTTAAACTCGCCCCGAGTTTTGTTTATTCATGCATAACTTGCCATTGGCAGTGTAACTTTCCAAACTTTTTTATGCTAGGGTGTTTATTTATCTACATGAACACTACTATGTAGTTAAGATATCAAAACTTGACAATTTTTTAAATTGAAGCTCCACAATGTTAGCCTATCACTTTAACCTGTTAGAGACTACGAACGAGATATCTTGGGCTGGTTCTATGGAGATCAAACCGTCTCCAATGGGTGTAGGGCAAGCGGGTTATGTGATTGCGTCAGTGCGGTGTTTGTTCAACCTGATAACCACAACTTAATTTAAATTTCCAGCAAGGGATATCAGATAAACGAAGTGTATTACCTCCCGTACGGTTAGGGATGGATGCAGAGTGCGTGATGTGGCATAGAAACTTCACTTGTTAAAGGGATCAGGCGTCGCAGCTATCTTCAGAGTTTCACATCTGAAAGTTGATAAATTAATTATTCTGTGTAGAGAGTTTGAAGATTTGTAGTGATCAGAAAGAGGAACTATAATGTTTCAAAATTCATTATTCATTGGGGTTTTACAGGATATGTATTTGTCAGGGAATTTCTTGAAAGCCAGGGAATTAAAAAATACTTTTTCAGAAACAAAAAGACAGGATAAGACATGCAATTCTATCAATATCTTCTGGAAAGTCTGCGAATTCTATCAATTTCTTCTAAAAAGTCGGATAAAATCATTTATTAAAGGTATGTTGAAAATAAGTAAATAACCACTGATTTGAAGCTTGCTAATATTGTGATGATATTTTTTTACACACTTAAAATATGTAAAAAGGGTTGTGGAAATCAACAGTTTTCAGCTCTGGGAAGGTGGGAATTTTGAAAAATGTAGTAGTTCTTGAACTCTGGTTTTAATATAAATATTTGATCATAACTCATTGTTTTATAGATCCAATGCCATTGTTAGTACACGGTGGATGTTTACGAAGAAATTTTGTGGACGTGGCCAAAATTGGACCTGTTTTGGGTCAATATGTGTCAGGGTCCGACAGGTGCCTGGTTATAAGATACCCGAGATCAGGTGTTAGGATTTATTCCTTTGAAATATTGTTTTATTGGAAGCCAGTTTGAATTTGTGGTGAAATAAGGCTAAAGGTCAGAAAATAGGTGTGAATGTCATATATTTTGTATTGTGACACCCAAACAATTTTCTGCATTTTTCTTGATGTGACCGGCTTATTCAGTTTTTAAGAGTTCTGTATAGCTAACTTGTGATAGTGTGTATCATATAGGCCTATATGAATCTTTATTTACTGACCATGGCTCAGGTCAGGTGTTCGGATCATTTTTTAAAAATATTGTTTTATTGAGAGCCAGTGTAAAATAGTCGCATGAATTTATGCATAAAATGATACATTTACAACAATTATTTCTAGTAAGTTTGTAGTTCTTACATATATGTGTGCAGCACTATTAGTTTTTACAATTATGTGGCAGGCACTTGACTCTGAATTTGTGATGCTGGTGAAATGTTTGGAATGAACTTCTGTTTTTATGTACATGTATGTCCATATACATGTACCTACATGTACAGTGTATGCCTACATCTGGCACTCATCTGCTAATGTTTAAAAAGGAATGTCCCTCCCCCATCTCACAGCCTACCCCCTCCCCCTCCACGTCTTCATTTTTGTAAAACCTCTCCTGTGTGTGTGTGTGTGTGTGTGTGTGTGTGTGTGTGTGTGTGTGTGTGTGTGTGTGTGTGTGTGTGTGTTGTTGTTGTTGTGTGTGTGTGTGTGTGTGTGTGTGTGTGTGTGTGTGTGTGTGTGTGTGTGTGTGTGTGTGACTGTATGTATGTTTGTGTGTGTAGTATATGTGTGTATATGTTTGTGTGTATGTGTATGTTTGTGTGTGCATGTATATGAGTGTACATGTATGTATATGAGTATGTGTGCATGAAACCATGCACCTCTTCACCCTCAGTATGTTACCTGTGACACCTAACAGGTGGGTGTAAGTTAAGGGTCAGGTGTCAAGGTCAAAGGTCACCAAGGTGAAGACAACATCCATAATTCATGGGATATGATTTGTGGTACCATCCCTTGAGATATTGATGATATATGTCAAATATGATATATGACATATTTGGCATTTCAGTCACTTATAATACTATCAATAACTTCAAGTGGAAGCAAAAGGAACTTCTTGTTGCTTATGTACACGTAGTCTTGTTTGTCATGACTTTGTGAAGATCTTATCATATCAAAATGTGGATTGGTGTTTTGGATTTTTTTTTTTTTAAAAAGTCATAGCCCTCATTGTAAGTCCATTAAAATGTATTGTAACTTTAAAACCTGTAGATAAATTGCTCCTCAAAACAACTGAATGAATAAATAAATAATTGAATATAGATGCATGTACATGTAATTAGATAGATACTGTAGATGAAGAAATGCATAAATGAATAAACAAATAGATGATAGTCAGGCCTATAATATTATTAGTTATTACTATTTAGTATTTCTACTACTACTACTACTACTACTGCTACTACTACTACTACTTCTACAACTGCTACTACTACTACTTCTACTACTACTACTGCTACTACTACTACTGCTACTACTACTGTTACTACTACTACAACTACTACTGCTACTACTTTTACCACTTCTACTGCTACTACTTCTACTACTACTTCTACTACATGTACTTCTAGTAACTACAGGCGTTATATAACAATGTCCTCGGGACCTTCAGTTTTCCTTCATTGTATCAAAATTTTGTTAGAACCAAACAATGAAAGTATAGGCCTATAAAGATACATGTATAGATAATAATTATCTGGGACCTGAATTTCTACTTTGTTGAAACAGGAACTTTGTTATAGTCATTTTCTTCATAACGGGAGAGCTCTGTACTACTACTGCTTCCTACCAATTTTGAACCAGGAACATGATGGATTCATATTCCAGTTGTTAGTATTCATGAACCTTCTGCGGTTAACGTCTTTGTACCCCGATGACTGTTGAATCAGAGTCATATGATGCTTGACACTGATTTATGTACCGTCACTTAATACTCAAAAGAAGGGTGTCACAAGCAACAGTATTCAATTACAACACAAATAAGGTGAATTTTGCAGGTAATTCATATTTCCTGTAGGAAGAAAGCCCATAATTTAGGTTCAATTTCATGCTTTCAGGAAGGTTAATTGTAGATTAGCGGAACATTGCGGAGAACTGGCGGCAAGTTCAACAGCTGATGGCTAAGTCTGAGATGAACCAGAATTTTAGATTTTGTCAGGATATGGGGAGGAATTATACACCTGTTCACTTGAAACACAAGACCCTACCCCCACTCAACCAGACCCCCACCCCACCCCCTTAAAAAGTTAATCTAGGGCAAAGAATGGGGTCAGATACACCTTTTCCTAACCTTAAACCTTTGTGTGGTATACACCTGTGCCATTGACATACTATGCCTGCTGGTTTGAACGATTATAGTCCCGATACCAGAAATTGTTCATAAATCTCTCTTCAAAACATTTTCTTTGGGGGGAAAATGACATGTTATATCCCCCTAAAGAGATTTTTTTTTATATATACCTAAAAATCGCTAAAAAATACGCACTTCATTTCTTCTCACAATGTATTCAGTCTGCGTATCAAGTACTGGGACTATCGGGAAAAATAGGCCTTCCTGCTGGATAACTATAGGTTCAAGCGAAACCCTGTGATATTTGTGTAGCTGAGTCACTCTCTTTATTTAGAAGAGGTATTGGAAAAATAATACCTGATTCCCTAAAATAATTTCTTTAATTCTTAACAGTTGTGCTTTCAATTATCATTCAGGCATCTGGATTGGTTTAACTGTTTGTGGAATAGAAAAGATGGAAACTAGCCATTTCTCATACAGGACATCTCTGCAACCTGGCCCAGCTTTTGACTCTTTGCGCACTGAATTAATTCTAAGGAGATAATAAAATCTGGCTCTCCATATTGCACTATTGATACTAACTGGTAATTATTCTATAGATGTTGCATTTGTTAGCTTTGCTAGTACAAACATATGGGGGAAAACTAATTATTATGATTGTTGAATTTAATTGTATGAATGTGCAAATTGCAACATTCA
>JZLH01S0234606.1:45490-57208 GCA_001188425.1 Eucidaris tribuloides | reverse complement strand
ATAAATCGTCGTAACTCAATCGCAGGTAGTCGTAACTGCTAGTGTGACCAAGGCCTTACATCAACGTCAAGGACACAGTCTTGGCTTTCAAATGCTATTTGTTCTATTTAATCTCAAGTTATGTTTAGTTTACAATGAAAGGGTGACTTCACAGTTATGCCATTTTTACTACAGTCAGTTATAGCATCAGGTCCTCTTACCTAGTAAAAGCGGCACAATTGTGATTTCACCCTTTCAATGTTTACAACATGTCTTTAGATTAAAACAAGCATATTGAACATAACAAATGGCATTTGAAAGCTAAGACTATGCCCTTAACGTTGGAGTAAAAATTATGTCACAACAATACTTCCGACTGGCAAAGAGGGCCCTTTTTACTTGCACTTTTTGGAGACACGCTGTATTGATGTAAATGACTCATTTCTGGTGAACATGAATTTAGCGCTTTTTGGACAGGGACTCTTCAAAATACTGCTGACTTACCATTTGTATCGTAAGTTGCTAGAAAGGAATGAAATGTCCTGATCGTCCCTCCTTCCGACCACTCGATAAGAGAAATCATGCCATCGTTGTCAAGGTCAAATTTGGAGAAAACGTCGTTGGACTGCCGTTGAAGGGAACTTTCTGTAATTGCTCGTCTTCGTAAACTGTTAAAAAATAATGACAAAATATAGAATTTATAACTGACTGGTCACTGATGGTCATGTGGTTGGGGAACATTTGCTATCAAGTCCGTTGAAAAGTTATCACAGACTTAATCATGTGTTAGTGTCATCGTAATAGTGAGCTTACGCGGCAGCAGTGAAATATTATAAAATTCGTCACAAAATCTATAAAATTTATCTATACCATAATAACTTTAAAAAGCGTAAAATCTTATCCTAGAATTGTTGACATTATTCCATTCATGTTACACTTTATCTTTGTAAATTCGACCGATATATTCACCTATTTCGTGAACATGCACGTAATCAGACAAACCTACGTCAAGTCGTCACTACAAAATAAGTGACGTGTGTGTTTGTTTGTTTTTTAGGGGGGGTGACACTGTTACGGAGGTTTATATACTGTCCAATCGAAATAGAAGTACTGTAGAGTAATAATGATACTAAATGTTGCTGATGTAAAACTGATAAAATGAATTGAACTCATCCGCATCGATTCAAAGTAGCGATAACATTTTGCCTCAATTTAATTGAATGAACGGGAAAAACTAGCAGTTTTCTTCAAAAAGCAAAATTCACAATTAGCGTTCATTTTTTTTTCGGGTCACCCGGTATCCACCACATAATTACCTAAATTCGTAGTTTGAGTTACGAATTCATTATTGAAGTGAAAAATGCAAGAGAAAATTAACACTCACCGTTGTTTGCCTTCCGGGAACGGGTTTTCTGTTGTCGGAGTCTTAGAGTTACATCCCACGCAGAAGACAATACAGCAACCGATTACAGATGCGAGAAGAAGGAGTCGAACCATGTTGAATAATACTGCAAAAATAATAAAATGAGCATCATTTAAACATCGTTTAATACTGTGGAAGACCGCTTTAAAAGAATTTGTGAAACTTTCATATCTGACCTATATATGACAGTGTTTGAATGGTTAATGAACACCCTAGAACACAAAACTTTAGACATCTGACCTACATGTACATTGCAAATGAACACCCTATAATCAAAACTTAAGACTGCTTTTACGAGGAAAATCTCTACAGATAAATATCAGCACATAGCTTAATATCCAGTGAAATAAAACTATAATACAGCAGTCTATGAAGGAAAACGGGAAAGGTCGCTCATCTATTGTCAATCTTTAAAAGTTCCTTATGATTGTTTTGCATGTAAACCGTAATTTTTCAGGACTTCATTTTTACACCTTATCAGAGTCAATAGCAGCATGAAGGATCATGTAGCTGAGATAGTTTCACATTTGAAACCGGTGTAAATGATACCTTTACAGTAGTCAACGCTAAAGACAACGTTAAAAGAAAGAGTACAGTCGGATAAGCATTGCAAGTATTTCATTTCAATATAGTTTTATATACATTTAGAGATTTAATAAACATAGACATGTACTTCTTCGACAATACTCGAAGAACATAAGTACTCAGTCTGAATAACCAGTTTAAGCATCGAGAATGGTTACGGACCATACATGTACTTGCTTTTCTTTCTTTGTTTATATTATTTATTCTCTAGTTGTAAACTCATCGATAGATAATGTATACTGCACACCAGTGCAGTTTGACGATTGATTACCATGCACTTTGCCCCGGTCGGACTCTACCAAATTCAGTGGGTTAAACCGTCATCCAGTGTCTGAAACCATGCATGTAGACTACCGTTACAACATAGCCTTACAAGTAATTGAGCAACGGGGCCAATTTCAAATGATTTATCATTGATATTTCAAAACGTATTCAATGTTTAACCGCCAAATTTTGAACAGTGATTTATCGGTATATCTTTGGTTAGTTGGATAAAATTTGAGCAAAATAGGTGCTAAAAAATCTTTTAAGCAGGGTTGCCAGTTAGTTTGGCGTTTTTAACGCCAAAACAAATTTGGTAATTTTTAAATTACAAAATTCAAAGTGCATGCCAAACGGCTTTTGGCGTTTAACAATGGCATAAATGAGATCATGAAACCTGATTTTCAGTAGAATAGGTGCCACAAGTGTCCAAAAGAGCGGGCGCATGTACTAAATCTGGCTGCGCGTAAACCGCGGCACCCAAATTTTCGGCCGCGGCAGAGGTTTCAAAGGTATTATAAATTTGGATTACAATGTTATTTCTACCCATACCGAGGGTGTGCTACCCATAAAATGCGTCAAGTGCAAATTTAGAGGTTTTTCACCGAATTTGGTGTGTAATTTGGTGTCTTGAGAATCGGAAAAACTGGAAACCCTGCCTTCAAGTAATTCTAACGAGATATTACACTCGGAAATCTCACCTGGTCTTCAGAGAGAAGCAGAACGGAGACTGGAGAAGAGAAGTCCACTTCACTCTTGCTTCGACTTCGATATGTTGACGATGCCGTTGCAGTCGAGCTTTTTGGTTCCACCACACGAAATCTCTGTCTTTTATCCTCTTTTTGTCCCCAGGGTAGTAGGCCAATCACGTCATAATACATATGGTAAGTCAATACACCATACTGATATCAAATCACACACGGTCATTGGGTAACATGAAAATTTTACGGGGAATCCCCGGTATGGTTTCTATCACTTCACACTTTGTGGTACTTGTACATGTAGGTTATGTAGCGACCCGTTTCTAGGTTTTCCACTTAATTGTTGCGGAACTATTGCTCAATACTCTTCAGAAAACACTTAACATGTCTATGACAGATGTCACGTGGTACATACGTAATTAGTATACTTTCCTTAATCTGTCAAGAGGCAAGACACAACTTTTCCGGTAAATCTCCCAAAGAAATCACGCAATTGTGCATTGAATTATTGAAGAGTCTACTGTAAAAAAATCATCAAAAATTCTAAATGTATTTTTTTTTTGATAATAAGAATTTGATTTTTTTTGGGGGGGCGGCTTATTATGATTGTCAATGTATTAATAATGATAAATAATAAATGATAAAAGCTCACACAACCCTTAATAGATTTATTTCATTTTGTTTTTTATGCGGTCACTAGTGTTCACTTGCAGGTGGTAGGCCGGGGCCCCATACAACTTAATAAGTTCCCATTATTATAGTTTAACAATAAATGATGAACTATAATTAAAAGCTCACATCCAAAACATGCTAGATCCCCCTTTTCAGCAATTTTGATGTTTTTCCCCGTTTGGCTTATTGTATAATAAGTACAGGTGAATAGATTCCACAATATTTATTCTTTAATGAAAAAAGGCTCACGAAAAAAGAGTCTTCTAAATCATTAAAAGAAAAGAAAACCAAGTCGTTGTGCCTTCAGGTCGTGACTTCCCGATCACGAGATCCCCGGTTCACATCCTGTTGCGGCGTCCGTGGGGGCAAGACACTTCAACCGCGAAAGCTATCTTCGATCCCGTCTTCACCAAGGAGTACTGTACCATATATGGTATACCTGACAAGTTGAGAGTGACTGAGTTTTTTGATTGGATTTATACGCTTCCGGACTGCTCAGCTAGGAATATACCACATGGAGTAAAAATTGTCCACACATTTGAGAAGGATAGAACTGTATCCTCGTGACAACTGATCACATCGGTGTTTTGGACACCTACTCCCTGGACAACTACCTCGGATAACCACCCCTAGAATAACTACCCTCTATAGGACAACTATAGCCCCTAGGACAGCTACCGTTAGGGAAACCACCCTCTCTATTATATTAGAACATACCTCCCCCCCCCCAGCCAACTACCCCTAGAGCAACCACCCTCTAGGACAAGACCCCCGCGGAAGAAATCAGTAACTGCACATTTGCTGAGATGGGAAATCTTGAAATTTTTTACAATTGCAAAAAGCAGTAATTATACAAATTTGCATTTTTAGTCACTTTCTATACTTTTTTAAAGCAAAACTGACCAGTACATATGAAAAAGGATTGCCTCAGCTATCCATTTTTGTAAAAAAGTTAAAATCCATAAAATGTTTGTTACTGTTTTTTCCGTGAAGGGGGGGGGGCAGAAGTACCACCCCCCAAGTTCCTCCAGACAACTACCCCACCTGGGGTAACCACTCTCTAAAACAACTTACTCCTAGGGCAATTAATACCAAGTATAAGAATTAAAAAAAAAAATCTGCGAATTCAGTTTTTTCTCAGCAATATTTCTCAAAACAAGAGAAAATTTACTGTTAAGGACCTTCTGCCGGGAACAAAATGCTAAGGTCCTTCTTTACGGCACACGATACTGCTGATGACTAAAATAACTGGTCATAATAATGACATAAATATTTTCTTTTAACTCTCTGACAATTTAAAACTTTTAATTCAACAAAAACTAAGGACATATCTTTAAAGACAGAGTAAGGGATTTGCACGTCAGAAAACGGTAAAATGAATGAAATCAGCTCAAATCGTCTTCACAGGCATCGTGAAGCATTAGTATAAATAAACACCATGTCATAGAACCTTTGTAAATAATTAGTTTTAGTGAAAATCTGGACAATTAAACTTCAAAATTTACAGGCACGTCGACGTTGCACAAAATAATTGTCCGAATCAACCGTTAGACCTGAAGGTCCGACTAGCGGGTGTTTAGGCCGTTTAATCAATATCAGTGTGCTCTGCATGGTCTTGCGAACGCTACAGCATAACACGCCGATTCGCATTGAGCAAAAAATTAAGACTCACGGAAAGAACAACATTCTGGTAAGATGTCGATTATAGTTTGTATTTTTACAACAAGAGAGCAGGGTCGGACAAGTTCATGATCTCAAACTTTCAAACACGAGACCATGTTGCAATGTACTAGAACTGTCGTTTGGTATGATAATGAAGGGAAGTATGAATGGACATTGCAAAATTCCCTGACACAATCTTTAAAGCCACATGGCTAACATTTAACCACAGTTTAAAAAGTGGGAAGCTACATAAATCCTCATGCTCAAATTGTCTTATGATAAGTCTAAAAATGAAGCCCATGAAAAAAATTGTATTTCAAATGATTGATTAGTGCTTTAAAAAATTGCAAAAATCTATCAAGGCATTCAAATTACCGATTTCAGACCTGCCTATTTTCTCTGCCATAGACTAAACTGGTGCAGCTTCCTACGGTGTAGCTATTTTTATCATCCACCGAGTAGAAATTGTTTTATTCATGCATATTTTGCCATTGGCACATAAACTTTTCCAAACTTTTGTATTCTAGCTGGCTTATTTCTCCATTTGAAAGTTAAAATTGAAACCACTTACTATGTACTCAATTATCAATGTTCGATACATTTTTTTTTTTTAATTGAAGCTACCAGCAATAGATAAGCCTATCTCAATTAAAAAAGACTTCTGAACAGACATATTAATGACTGATAATTGATATCAATGATATGATTTGATTTAGATTTGATTTGAGTGATTATTGAGTTGATTATGTACGTTTGATTGAATTGATTTGTTGCCTTTGGAGATATTTACTTCTTCCATTGTAAACAATAATTCAAATGGGTTCACTGAATACAAATTTAATAAAACAACATTATCTGAACAGTATCTAGCACAGAATTAACTGTCAATACACAAATCAAATAACAAATTTACGGGCCAATTCTTAACTAAAAACAGTGGTAACTAGGTCCTGTAACGGCTTGACTGGATGATAGATAGAAGCTTCGTAGATTGTGGGATAAATAAAATCATAAAATATAAATTAACTATTAAAGGTAAATGACATAATAGGGGTAAGTCTTCAGCTGAGTAAAAAACTATCTAGAATCAAAAGTTAATTAATGCAAGGTTCTAACTGTGAAAATTTGTTGTCAAAAAGTTGACATCATTTTAGATTAATTCCATCGAGTATGGCTATGTAACAGAACAAATATAGTGTAGCCTTCTATTGGGGAATTAAAATCATCGTGCCACGAAAAATCAAACATGCTGGGGCTGTTTATGCTTTGATTTTCCTTAAGTAAAAGGAAACTCAAGACAAATCCTTCCAGCCAAGGGAGATCCATTACAGCTAGGTGACACATGTGGCTTATCTTCCATACAAGTTTGGTTCTAAAGCATTTTTTACTTCTCTAAAATGCATGTCACTGAACTTTAAAAATTTATCTGATAAAAACGGCAATGGGTGGGAGGGGATGTACAAGTTTTTTCCAGATCTTGCACGAATTTTGTATTTGATTTATAAAAAAAAAAAATACGCGAATCTCCAGTTTTCAGTCAGTCTGAACGCGACACGCTGGTGCACGGACACGAATTAGATCGGCGGCGAATCGTTCCTGCTCCCAGACATGGATAGAGGTCATATTATATAGAGCGCGGGGGCGGGGCGAAAGTGCGATCTCAGACATTGGAGTTTAAGAGGGCAAGCCATAATACATGGGGGGGAGGGGGGGCGTTCCAAGGACAGAGAAAAAGAAGACAATACAATTGGAGATGCAATGAGTCGAGGGGGCCAATCAGATGTCAGGTTTTTGTTTGCAGTGTTGACGCCCCGAGTTAAGCATTTGAAGTAATAGGAAGAACCAGCACCCAAACCAAAATAGGTCGAATAGGATATACTGGCAAGTCGGTATTGGCTGAACAAACAGGGACCGGGGGTCTCTCTAAACCGAAGGGGGGGGTGGCGTCAGGGCCTCAGGTGCGCGCCCTGAGTGGTTTTTCAAGGGAGGCGCGGGAAAATGAGGGGGTGGTGGGTGTTTAAAAAATTTTCCGCCTCCGCGCGCGAGAGGAGCGAGTTTCCGTGCCGAGTAGGCTATACGACCCCTAATGAACATCGGAGCGCACCGAGTGAGTAGTCAGGATTGCGTGCGGATCTGGGATAAGCGTAACAAGTCCGGGGAGATGAACCGCTTTTTTGGCATATCTCATCAATTTTGCACAGCATGATCAAGTGTTCTTTTGACCTTGTGACGCTTGTTGTGCATGGTGCGTTACATCGATTTTAGCACCATATAGCAGCAATGTTTTCCAGACCTGATATATTTTGCCGACACCTCTTAAGAATTTCACCTGACTACCCCCATGTTCCCGTAAAATATCCTTGGAACCGAGGAGAAGAAAAAAAAAAACACTAACAGTAAGTGAACTGTTTGTCATGTTTTGGACTGATAACCGCGAATCGATACGTTTACAGGTATAATATCGATCGCCGAGTAAGTAATATTTTCGGTTAATACATTTTGACTTAGCAATTGTTTCCGTCACCGTGGTAAATTGAAAAAAAAGCTTACATCATGATAGCTTAGCACTAGTGGCAGATCGTTCATCATTTGTCTGCATATCCAAAGCTCAAAAACAAGTTTCTATTCATGCTCCGTATAATTTTTATCTTAAAAAATTACAGTAATATACAAATGCTAGGTACATAGAAATTACATTAGAGTTAGATTGAAGTGCTATCAATACAGTCCAAAATATAAGTTTTGGTCGAGATAAACAATTTGTTCCATACAGATCTTTCTGACTTATGTATTGTCACTTCAGAATATTTACCGACATATATTTCTAATTGCTTAGAGTGAGCCAAATTGTATAGTTTTCCAAATGACGCATAGAGCAGTCATAATAAGCTTACGAACAAGTCCTTGATTACGCAGATTATGGGTAACAAAAAGCTAGCTGGCATAACAATGGAGATTTCACACTCAATCCCTGGTTTCACCCTTCCGTAAAAAGGTTTTTTTCACCATGTTTGAGCCTTCACTTCCTGTCTTCTGTACAATCTGTTGAAACATCTAGGATGGGATTTTCCTACCCTAAAGAGACAATTTGGATCGGCGTCATAAACACCAGTCCAACCCGCCTTTATATAAAAACATTAGCAAGAGAGTGTGGAAAAGGTGTCGGAAGGAAGAGATTTAGCCAGTGAAATGATACAATCAGGACAGGTGCAAATGGAGCTTTTCTGTATTTCAAAAAACAAGTATCAAACGACAAACTACTCTGCCTGAGGTCACTACCCTCTCGGAGCCATTAGCCCCATGGTAAAATTTACCTCCAAGGAAAACTTTGCTCAGGAATACATGACGGCACCCTCCCCCCCCCACAATTACTCTCATCTGACGACTGCCATCTAGCAGCCGAACCTGGACAAAAACACCCTCCAAAGATGATCACTACTTCCACGGATTATCATAACCCATGGGTGTAATGCAAGTGGGGGGGGGGGGTCGGGAAGGTTATGCGACCTCAAAATATTTTTCAAAAAGGTCCAATTTTTTTTTTCAAATTAGACATTTTATTACCGAGGGGCTTTTTCCACATCTTGCTGTATGTTTATTTGAGAAAAATGTCCCCCGGCCAAAATTCCGATCACGACCCTCCCCCCGAAAAGACATTTTAATCACATCTAATTCTGTTAGTTTCAATGTGACAAGCTAAAAAACAAGAAAAATACGATCCCATAACGCCATCCAGAAAAAAAATCCTCGAATTACACCAGCTGTAACCATTCCCAAATAATTAACATACCTGCAACTACCACGCCCTCCCCCCCTCCGCCGGACATTATTAGGAGCAACTTCATTATAGAGAATTTATAGGAAACATGTCCCTATGCGGTAATACATGTAGCCTAGTTGTTATTCTCTAGAGCAAATCAGTTGTGAAAGAATCCACTCAACCATTTCAAAATCTTTTGGGCCATAAATCTCTATTATATATTGGGGCCTTCATGACCTTGTTGCAACATACTATGACTCGTAATAAGTTTATAATATTATGGAGTTTATTGCTCGCCGACCAAATTAGAGGCATCGTATGAGGCCTCGTGGCCTTTGGTATTTGAACCTTTTCAACTCCCAAAATCGAATAAGCTTCATTGTTCATTATCATAAACAATGATACTTGTTAATTTTCATTAAAAATATGATCGGTTATTTTAAGTTATGACGTTATTGCCGCCCAAATTAAACACTTGGTGAGCGAGACGCCTCGTGACCTCGACCTTTGACCCTTTTAAAATCCGAAAAATAATTAAGTTCCATCGCTTGCTTTAATAATATATACCTGACCCAAATTTGATTACGTTTTATTGATTATTTTGATTAGTTCTTTACTTATCCGTGGTAACGAGAATATAATGGACGGACAGACAGACACAAGCACGGAACGCAAGGATGGATGACATTTTGCTAACATGATATAACCCGAAGAATGAATCTGCCACCAAACATGCACTTCCGAAATTATATGCACAAAGCCATTACATATAGTCCAGTGTTCGAAGACCATAACTGGTGTTAGGACACAGGAAGCTATATCACATGCGTGGGATACATGGTGACTAAATAGCACCGAGACAAAATCGTCAACGAGGGGGGGGGGCACTCGATAACAATACGATAACTAAATGTGAACCACACCGAGGTCGAAATCGGGGGGCTCTGGAACTCGGCATTGAGCGAAAAAATTGGGTCCTGCGAACTGGAGGCTATAACCTAGACAGAAAAAATCGAGTGGCGAAATAGCAAAGTTTAGGGGTCTCTCGCAACAGAAAAAACAACAATGTTCGCTTGGCTTCTATGAAATTGTGATGCTACTGAAACTGAAAATTTATGGTTGAAAACGGGGTCTCAAACCCGCAGCACAATAAATAATCATACAATTATAACTAAAGCTGCCCTCCCCCACCGCCCCCCCCCCAAGGGAATCGGCAAGATTCGCCCAATCCCAGGCAGACTCTCAAATTACGACTCAACATTTGTGTCTTCACTTTTGAAACAGTTATTCTTAACAATGCCAAGGGCCAAAGCCAGGTGAAATCTTAGGAAGGCAAAACCCATGCATAATTTCTGCGAACCATCTCGTTCCCCTCCACCCTCCCCTCCAAAAGGGTCAAATCAGGGTTTTTTTTCTGTAAACTTATTTATGGGCAAAATGCGATGCCAGCAGAAAGGCCTCTTGCGGACTCTGATGTTTTGGGCAAAAATAATTGCGATAGTATACAACCCAGGAAGTCTATGACGGAAAAGAGCCTACCATAAATTGTCACAAAATACAAATACAAAAAAACCCCTTCATATTCTTTTGCTTTGAAAACACATAGGGGCAGCCCGCCCGCAAGTGCCCCCCTCCCCCCACTACAGCGTGCACTATGGCAGCCGCGCCCTGCTTAAAATGTTCTAAATGTGCATCCCAGACAAGAAAAGTGGAAACTCCTCCAAAGAGTCTAAAAACTCAAAGCTATAGTAGACTGTCTTCATATACCAAAAAGCACAGCTAAATTTGATATCCTCGAGAACTGCCCAAGGACTTACCATAATTATGCATCACTAACAAAATCTTTCTCTTCACTTTTCAAAGCGCTCGATCATGGCTCGCCCCCGCACCCGTGACATTCTCAAAAGTCAGAGATGGTTTGCGCACCGCTATACAACATACCCCAATAAAATACGTTCAAGATCAAGTACCCTCCTCTACCAGACGTATACAGACAACACAAACGCAAATGAGAGCATTTTTGAGTCTATATCGTAGAATGAGAGGTGTATTGGAAAAATCAAAATTATTGATGAAATAAAGAAATCGAAAATGAATAGTCTTCATCTTCTTCTTACTGCACATGGCGAAGAGATTATTAAACACAGGCCGCGCCTACGGCAGAAGAAGGAGCGGAATAATAAAATTCTAAGCGCTTACAGTGAACATTTTCTAATAGGGGTGGGGTGTTAATTCAGCACTGGTATTCAGATAACACAGAGCGTAGAGGCTGGGGTGCACTGGGTCGCACGTGCAGCAGCCCCCCCCCCCCCCCGCAAGGCCATAGGAGTTCCCGCCCCTGGGGCGAAGCAAAACGAAAAATTGTACACACTTTTTCTGGCTTTCGAAACGCCTGATTACTCAAACTTTTAGTATCCACCTCTGCCGAGATGTGCACACTCCCGGCCCCATGTCACTTAGATGTGGCACCTCCACCGTGCCCAAACGCAGGCCTACCCACTTGAGTTAAGTTTCATGATTGTCCCACTTGAAACCGTTTGTGGCTGGTTCGGAAAGACTTCCACAACAAACAAACGATGCAATGTGTTCCTAACTGACGCGAACATCTCAGAAAAGAAACAACCACCACCCGCGAAAGATGAAAGCGCCTATACTACTTCAAAAACAGTAAAGGA